>JABFPB010005741.1:0-12895 GCA_022817645.1 Ceratoteleas bidentatus
TTGATCAAATCTAGATCTTCTATAAATGTCCCAGAATGGAATGGACCCAGACTGGAGCGAATATGGGGTATAAAACGGATTTGAACTAGGGGTAGCTCCTGGGGCTAGATTATACCAAATCTGGACTTAATTGCTTCAATGGGTGGTTCTAACAATGGATTCCGGTGTTACGTTCTGGGGTTAGGTTCTGGCGCTGGATTCTGGATTTTTAATTTTTCAAATTTCTCGAAATTCTTAAAAATTTTGAAATTTCATAATTTTTCCAAATTTTTTCCAAATTCTTAAAATTTTTCGAATTTCTCAAAATTTTCAAACTTTTTAAATTCTTCAATTTTGCAAATTTTTCAAAATTCTTAAATTTGTCGAATTTCTCAAAATTTTCAAACATTACAAAACTCTTAAAATTTTCAATTTAGTAAATTCTTCAAATTTATCAAAAAAACTTTTTATTTAAAAAAATTAAGAAATTTGAAAATGTTAAAAAATTTTGAAAAATTTGAAATATTTTAAGAATTTTGAAAAAATGTAAAAATAAAAAATGTTGAGGTGTTTGAAACGTTTAAGAATTTTGAGAAGTATGAAAATTTTTAGACATTAGAAAAAAATTAAGAATTTTAAGAAGTTTGAGAAATTCGAAAAATTTAAGAATTTTGAGAAATTCGACAAATTAAAAAATTTGAGAAATTTGAAAATTTTAAAGACTTTGAACATTTTTCATGAACTTTGACGATTTTAAGCATTTTCCGAGTTTTGAAAATTTTAAGAATTTTGAGAAGTTTGAAAATTTTGAGAAACTTGAGAAAATTTTAAAATATTTAAGAATTTTGAAAAAAACAAAAAAAATTAAAAAATTGAATAATGTTGAAAATTTTTAAGATTAAAAAAAATTTGAAACAATTAAGAATTTTCAGAAGTTTGAAAAATTTAAGAATTTAGAGTAGTTAGAAAATTATGAGACATTTGAAAAATTTGAAAAATTTAAGAAATTTGAAAATGTTGAAGAATTTTGGAAACATTTGAAAAAAATTAAGAAATTTGCAAATTTTTAGGAATTTTGAAAAATTTGAAAAATATAAGAATTTTGAGAAATTTGAAAAAATAAGAATTGTAAGAAATTCAAAAAATGTCAGAATTTTGAGAAATTCGAAATATTAAAAATTTTGAGAAATTCGAAAAATTTAAGAATTTTGAGAAATTCAAGGAATTTGAGAAATTTAAGAAATTTGAAAATTTTTAAGAATTTTGAAAAATTTGAAAATTTTAACAATTTTGAGAAATTTATCAAATTTTTCAAAACAGGGCTGCCTTAAAAGTTTAGAAGTTCGATCTTCAAAGTTGCAAAGTGTTGGAAATTAATTTTTCATTGTTTTGAACTATGAGTATGGCCGAGATATGCTAGTTTCTGCAATCATTCCCGTCCCGACCCAGTCCCGACCGTGTCCCGACCAAATAGGGTCGGGACCGTTCTGCTAGGATTGTATTTCTGAAAATAATTGTAGAGTTAACCCACAAGCTTGAATCAAGTGCGTAAATATAAGAAATCACCTTTTTTTGTTCATTCACTACATGTGAAACACTTCAAAAGGTGTACCAAAAATTGTTTCTAGTTTTCCAGACCGTTGTTGTTTCTCATTTAAATTACTGCCCTGTTCCAACAACAATAGTAAAATAAAATAAAATCTGCTGTTCATTTTTACAATGACATTGAAGTGACGAACAGTCATGCAGCAGTATATTTCCAACGAAGAAACAACGGAAAATAAACGTTGGAACCTCAACATAGAGAGGTTGCGTTGACACTTTCCTGCAAAGAAAACCATATGTAAAAGAGACGCAAACACGCAAGTCCTGTGTAATCATAAATTACAAAACAAAATACTTTGAAATCTCGCACTTTGCATTGCATAGGTTTATCCTGATTTGTCAGATCAATCACGTTAAAGCTTGCCAATCACGAATATGTGTTAAAACAAATAATGAGAAAGTTATTATACAAATTATCGAATATTGCAAACTAATGGTAAAAAATTGATGGGAGATTTCATTGTTGGAATGTAACGTTCATCACACCAGTGTATCACAATAGACCTTATCCGTCTTTTTTAATGTCACTGCTGCGATATCTGCAGAGTGAAGTTTTAGGTTGAAACCAAACAAAATTGATATTTTATCTATATAAACAAATTATCGATTAATGAGTATGTAAAGCTAATTTTAATTGTTCATTTATTTCAGTAAAGTTTCGATTCAACTTTATTATTTATTACAAATTATTTTAACAAATCAACCCAAAACTTACCATTTCTGTCACTGTGGTTAGCGATACCAGCATTATGGAGTAGGTTTCTTTGTGATAGTTATTTGGTAAATGAACAGTAATTATAATATTGTTCTAACTGGTAAAACATAAAATTTGGACTTTGATGAACTATGATTGTAATCATGAATTGCGACTACCATGGAAAGTGTGGTGCACCTTGTTGAAAAATACCTTTAGAAATAGCTCAAAAATTATTAACCACAAAAATGCAATCAACATTTTTAACATGTTTTTCCTGATTATGTTTCGATTATGTTGCAGTTTCAATAATTTGAGCCAAAAATAATTTTTCATCAGGGTACAACAATTCAACGCGAAGGCTTTGCGCTTCTTCTGTTGGATACTGCACGGAAAAAATTAACATAAATGAGTGATACCATGTAAGGATAATATGACATTACTCCTCTCGGGAGGGAATTTCAAATTTCTTCGTGAATGCACTCGCAATGACGTTACTTGTTTTCCGTGTGGAAGTACAAATGTACTATGCATACTACTATGTACTAAATACAATAAACTCTAATACAACACGCGTTGTCTTGACAAATGCCCTTCCCTCCCAGCGAGAGAAAAATTAATCAGGTATGCGTCAACCAACTCAGCTAAATTCACTAGTGAGTTGAGCTTAGTTCAGATCACTTTTTCAGATGCGCCTAATGAGGTTGAGCACACTAGTGATATATATTTTAATCACACTGTAATACAATTATTTAAAATCTGTTTAGCAGTATATGTGGTGCAATATTCTCATTGGCTGAATGGATTATATGCTCTTTGTTTGGTACTGTCCAGATGGAAACTAACGGCTACTCATTGGCTGCTGATCTTGGGCCAATGCCAATCTACGGCTAACGTTCAATCATTACCGAAGGATTGGATGCCAACGGTCGGGAGACCGTCGACAATCTTAATTACATGTTCATAATTGAATGTTCACTAATTTTAATTGTCCTTCCTAATAATACAGAATATTTTCCAGATATTAAAAAAAAGTATAGTAAATATATTTCGCTCCGCAGGAAGAAAAAATCCACTTGACTCCCACGAGCATTTTCCTAAACTGGCGATTCTTTATCCCTCGGGGCGTAAAATATCGTATTCACAATGAGAAGGAAAGGGAAAATATTTTCCCTTGCAATTTTAAACTTCGTTTGGTTCGGTTTGTAAACTTTGCAAGGGAAACAAACATTACCGTTCCATCTACCTTGGTGCACAATATATTATTATGCCACATATTTAATTGTTAAATAAATGTAAACAAATATTTAAATATTGATAAATATGTATACAATACATTATCAAAAACATTTTCATGTAAATTGTTTTATATAATTACCAAATGATAACAACCCAGTCAACATTGATTTCACAATGAACTCACAGTGAGCTCACAGTGAGTTTGTGAACTCACTGTGAGTTCACTGTGAAGTTCAATGTTGACTGGGAAATTTATCATATTAGTGCATATGACAAAACATCATGTTCCCAAGTAGAAATTTCTCTAGGCATTCCCTAGTTTTTATAAGGCCTTTACGAGGCTGTGACCAGGGAATCTTGTCTAGAAAACTTGTTAGTTAGTTACTAGGAATTTGTAAGTAAAACTAGACAAATAGAATTTTGTGCAGCCTAGTCTAATTAGTTGCTATATTTCTAAGCACTTACGAGACAGTCGCAAAATTCTAGTTAGGGCCTTGTCACCAGTTCGTCTCTTGAGGGCCTTGAATCTAGTTTAAATTTCTACTAGGAATTTTTTAAATATACCCACATGCTTTATATACAACATTACAAATGTACAATTTGCATGTTGACTATATTGTTTTCCCGTTTGGATAATAATGGAAATCGTTTTTCCATTTCCGAACATGTACCATTGAAAATACTGTCGTTTCAAATGTTGCCGCGTAACATTTGAAACGCAGTTCACGTACATACAACGCCATCTTAATATTGCCTGCGTACTTCAAATCAGGCCGCGAGCTCACCGTGGCTGTGTTCACAGCGACAGCATAACCTCCTGTCATAAATATTGAGAGTTCGTAACTATTCGTTGGTGATCGATGCTGACAAAAAACGGCGGCCATTGACAAGCCGTGTACGCTTGGTCCCGTCAGACAGGTTACTTAGTTCCACGTAATATTACGTGAAATTTTTATTTCTTTTTTCGAGTGAATAAAGTATACCGGTCGAATCTCTCAAATTTTTTAAACAATCTTACATAGTTTTTTCCTTTTTTTATTGCACCGATAACGCTCACGACCTGCAGGGGTTTTTCAGCTGCATGGATGATGTACTGATATATCGCCTTAAAATATTAAAAATTGTAAAACATACCCGAGTTTTAAGTTCCTAAAAATTCCTAAGAATTTGTTAGGAATTCATAGGAAATGTTTCGCATTTCCTATGAAACTCAAACGTTTCCTACAAAATCTTAGGAAATATTGAACAATTTCTTAGGAATTCTTTGGAACCTAAAACGCGGGTATACTTCAGGATAAACCAAATTTCTCACAAATAAAAGTGAAATCATACCGAGCCAAAGTTCATAAAAAACCACAAAAACTCTTCCTGTTAATTAACACCCCCAAATTATTCTATTTTTGAATTTTTAATTCCAAAGCATATATTGCAAATTATGCCAAAAATCTCACAAATGAAAGATGGGAAATTACCCTTGTAGAAAAATATCTCTGAATATGTCTGACAAAACTCTGAAATACTCTGAAAAACGCTGAAAAACTCTGATAGTCTCAATTATCAGAGATTTTCGGAGTTTTCAGAGGTTTTCAGAGTTTCAAAGAAATTACGGTTATTTAAAGCTCTGAAAACCTCTGACAAAACAAAACCTCTGGGGTTTCGAAGGGTCATTGACGGACGATCACTCACTTCACGTGAAATAAACGACACCTTTTTAGACCAAAGTATCTTTATTTTCGAACGGTTCGTGAACAACTAAACTAAAACTGCCTTTTTGCGGCCGCGCGCTCGAACTCGTCCGCGCCAGGAAAACAAAAGATGGATGGGGTTTGAAAATGCGCCCCAAACCCCCACAACACAGATGGCAGCACTGGGAGCGGAGAAGTTCTCTCCGACACTCCCTCCCTTCTCTGCTAACCAGTGTTGCTGTAGTCTCTAAATCCTCTGAATTGTTTCACTCTCTGATCTTTCTTTTCTAAATGCAACAGTTCATCAATTTTCTTGTAAGAAAACGATGTGATTCTAATGGTAAAGGCTTGGTAAAAATATCAGCTATATTTTCTTTTGTTGCTATCCATCTAATTTTGATTTTATTTTGATTCACGCACAATTTTATATAATCGCCATGTGTAGAAGCCATATGTCGTTTTGATCCTGCTAATTCTCTAAATTTCAAGTTTTCTTGTATAACTTCTAAATCTTCATCAAAATTTTTCAACTTATGGTTCCCTTCCTTCTGAGCACTATCTCCAGCTGACTTGTTATCACATCATAAAGTCACTGGATAAAACGTTTTACCTAAAATATCTCTGATTGCTTTATCGATTGATATTATTTCCTGACAAGCCTCACTCATGGCTAAGTACTCTGCTTGACATGTTAATAAGGTAACATATGATTGTTTATGACTTCTCCAAGATATACTGTCCCCAAACAATTTTAAGACATAACCGCTTGTAGAAGTCGAATCTTGCCAATCTCTAAAACTTGCATCTGACAAAGCTTCTAAATCATCAGATTCTCCTTTATATACTAAACCTAAATTTACAGTACCTCTAAGATATCTAAATACTCTTTTAACATTTTTCCAACTTTCTTCAGTGGGATTCGTTTGACTTCTAGCTAAATAGTTTACAGCGAACGCTATATCGGGGCGAGTAGCTCCCGCTAAATGTAATAAGCTTCCGATTGCTTCTCTATAAGGTACTTTTTCTCTGATTTCTAAACTATTTTCTCCATCTATTTGTTTTTGATTTTCTCTATTAGCTACTTGATTTGTGACCATAGGAGTTCCTTGTGGTTTACAATCTTTCATATTAAACTTCCTAATATTAGTTCAATGTATTTTTCTTGATGTAGTTTCATCTGCATTTCTTTTCTATTTCTCTCTATATAGATACCTAGAAAATGTTTTGGTTCACCTAAATCTTTCATCTGAAAAGTGTTTTTCAAATTCATTCTAATTTCTTTTATTTTCTCTGAATCATTGCCTGTAATTAACATATCATCTACACATAAAACTAATAATGAAAACTTGCTTTCTTTTGTCCAAGCAAAAAGACAAGGTTCATGTAAATCATTCTCTAAACCTAATTTCATCATTACTTCTGAGAAACGATTGTTCCATTTTTTTGGACTAATTTTTAAACCATACAGGGCTCTCTCTAATTTACAAACTTTCTTTGCTCTAAATTGCTCATTGCACAAGTAACCATCTGGAATTTCCATATAAATTTCTTCATCTAAATGACCATTTAAAAAGGCTGTTTTGACATCCATTTGAAAAGCATCTAAATTAAATTTGTTAATAATAGCTAAATCTGCTCGAACAAGTGGTAATCTAGAAACTGGTGCATAAGTTTCCTTCAAATTATATACATTTCTGTCTTTAAATCCTCTAATTACTAATCTAGCTTTATGTTGAACTTTTCCTTCATTATCAATTTTCTTCTTAAATACCCATTTTGAATCTATAACATTAGCTCTATTTCCATCTGAGTTTAATTTAGGTCTATCAACTATCTTCCATACTTTATTAACTTCCATAGAATCTAACTCCTCAGCAAGAGCATTTTTCCAAGAATCAGTCTCTGATGTTTCGATCGCCTCCGCATAAGTAGTTGGATCTTTATTTAAACTTGCTAAAAGTGTATATTTAATCTCATCTTCTTCTAAATTATCATTTTTGCATGTATCATCGCCAGTGCCCTCAAACTGTATATCGTCCAAATTAATGTTTTTAGCCTTATAGTACTTGAAACTTGAGTCCTGTACGGGTTTCCTAGTGCGATTCGATCTTCTCGGAATTTTCCCATCTGAAGTGCTTTCTTTAACTGAATTTTGTGACAAGTTTCTTTTTCTATTTACTAATTTTGGTAATACATTTTCTGGTTTGCTCTCTATTACTTCAGAACTAATCTCTAAATTTTCTGTTAACATCTGATCTTCTTGAATATCTTTATTTTCAGATACATCTAAATCATCAAATTTAACTTCTTTCATTGAATTGTGAATATTTTTGTAAACTACCTTTTCGTTAAAATTAACATGTCTGGATTTTAAAAATCTATTACTCTGAGGATGCCATAGCAAATAACCGGTTGGAGTCTATCCAATCACAAAGGCTTTAATAGCTTTCTCTGAAAATTTTGTTGTTGTTTTAGGAATTTTAACATAAGCAACACATCCGAATCTTCTAATCTTATCATAATGATTATTAACATTTGGTGCAAATTTATGCATAGGACTCTGAAAATCTATTGATTTATGCGGTGTACGGTTATACGCTTGTATGGCGGCTTCGACAGCTAGTTCCCACATACTTTTTGGTAATCCTGAGTCTAACATGTATGCTCTAATTTTATTTTGAAGTGTTTGATTAAGTCTTTCTGCAGTACCATTTAGTTCGGGTGTATATGGTGGTGATAAATCATATTCAATATTTTCCCTTTTCATTACATCTAAGAATTTACCTCCTAAGAACTCTGGAGCTTGATCACATCTAATATAGCAAACTTTTTCATTTGAACCTAATAAGTTTCTCGCTGATACTAAAAATCTTTCTAAGTAATTTCCTGATTCACCTTTACTTTTAATACAATATGCTCTGGACAATCGAGAAAAATCATCTGTAAAAGTTACAATAAATTTATTTTTCCCTGGAAAAGATATAGGTTGTATAGGTTGTATAGGTCCCATAATATCAGAATGAATCATCTTTAACGGTCTCTCTTCCCTTTTTCTAGTATTTTTGAAAGGTAATTTTACCATTTTTACCATTTTGCAAATCTCACACTCTGAAATTTCTTCTTCAAACTTAATCTTCTGAAAAACTTTTACTTTCTTTTGAAGTTCCTTTAAATACGACAGGGATCGATGACATAACCTAACATGCCACAACATCCCTTCACTTAATTTAGTTGTATTTTCATGAGTTTTTGATAAACTGGTTATTTCAGTAAGGTTTTCGTCTAAATTAAAAATTTCTGAATCTAAATCATGAAATTTCCAATCTAATTTTATATTCTCAAAATCAGAAGAGTTGCAAGAATTCTCATTTGTAACTAATTTATCCACACGTTCTCCCTCCGAAGTCTTGCAATCTTCTAAATTTAATTTTTCCTGAAAATTTTGAGAATCTTCTGTAACTATTTGTGCTTTACACACATAATTTTCAAATTCAAATTCATCTTCTATGTCTGTGTCCTTCTGAATCTTAAATGTAATAACCCAATTCTGTTTCTCATATTTTCCACTCAAAACTATTTCTCCTGTAAATTTGTCTGTAACTTCTAAAACTTTGTCATCTAAATAAATACACAATCCAGCTTCTACAAAACATCTAAGAGACAGTAAATTCTCTGAAATATCTTTTGCTGCAATGACATTGACTAATTTAATAACTTTTCCTTCTGGATTATTAGATTGCAAGTATAAATTGCCTTTACCATCTATCTTAATGTCAGCATGTTTATTTTTGTTTGCACATCTGATAATTCCTGTATTACTTTTAATAAAATCTCTAAGTATGAAACACTTATTTACAATATGTTGCGTGGCTCCAGAATCAGCTATAAATTTAATATAATCAGATTTATCTGAACTCTCACCTTCTGATGTGTTTTTCTTATTTTCCGCCTGACTAGCTGAAAAAGCCTTAACCTTGTTCTTAATGGACATCTTATTGTTGAACTTATTGTTTTTTACCTCTGAAGTTAACTTTATGGTAAGCATTCTCTTTGTTCTCAAGATTGTTTCTAAAATGATTTAGTGTATTTTTATTTTTACTGTAGCCTCTGAATTTGTTGCCTCTACCTCTGAATTAATTTTCATCATACCTTCTCTGAGAACCCGAAGGCCGTTTGTAACAGTCCTGTCCGTTGTGGTTTGTCTCGCGCTTGCAATAATAACAATACCATAGGTTGTACTCTTTCAACGGACAAGACTCCTGCCTGTGGCCCTTCCGGTTGCAGCGAAAACATTTAGCATCCGCACCCCTCTGCCACTCCGGATTACAGTCCTTGCTCTGGGTTCGTCGCGTCTCTCTGAATTTTTCTCTGCCTCTAACTGCATCAAAAATGATTTTATTTCATCTAAATTCATTTCTTGTGAAGTTGTTTTTCTCTGAATGAAATCTGCTGAACGCAACTCTGGAACAATTCCAGTGACTGCCTGGTAAAAAGCAGCCCTCTTTTCTTCTTCTGTCAATGGAGTTGCATTACTACAACTTTCATACTCTCTAACTATAGTTTCGAAGCGTTCGCAGAAATCATGTACCTTTTCATCACTCTTCATTTTAAGCTGATACAATCTTGTATGAACTGAAGTATGCGTTACATTCGATTCGCACCGCTTGATATCTCTAAGTTTATTCAAAATTTCTTTAGGTTTTCTTTCGTTCAAAATTTTCTTATGATACATTTCATCTAAATGATTTATAATTATGTCTCTAACTAAACTCTCTCTTCTAGCAATTACTTCATTTGAAAATAACTCTCAGATGAACCCATACTCGAATCAATAACATTTATCAAATCATTTGAGATTAATTCAGAGCGCAAATAATCTAACCAGAGTTCGTAACTTGATTGCTGCGTCAGCTTATATTCTCTCTTAATCATGAAGTTACTCCCCTTTTTGTCCTCTAAAGTTTTCTTGAGATCAACTAAATCTTTTCTAATAACATTAACATCTGAACTTTTTAATTGTTTTTCTGATGCACTCGCATCTCCAACATTTTCTAGTTCACAAGATTTCCTCTTCTGAGATTGTCCATCAGTATGCTCTAATTTCCTCTGATTGAGAATGCTTACCTCTAAAGCTCTGACTTTATGCTTTTCAGCTTCGGCTGAAGACTGAACTATTTTAGTAGCCTGCTTCATCACTTCGCTAACTTTTGAGAAGGATTCGTCGATCTTAGCAAATAAGTTCTCGAGCCTTTCGATCGAATAGGCTTGTTGGATCAGGATGTCTTGGAGGTCAGCTGTGGTGATGGGCCGAAGGTGTTTCGCCTGCGGAGTACTGGTGTTCGAGTGAAATTTGTAAGGCTTATTGACCACTACGTTGCTCTTTATGGATGGTTTGTTCCCTGTAATTAAGTGAAAATCTCTCCGTAAAACAAATATAACCTTCAAATGTCTATTCTATTGACCATCTAAATCCAATAACGTTCAATCTATTGACCATCTAAGTTCCTTTAAAATTTATTCTAATGACCATCTAAGTCCATTTGCCATCTTAATCTGAATTTGTATACATGCATGTAAAAACAGGGTTCGACTTCTCTATCTTACCAGTATTCTCACTAGTCTGAGCATTTGCTCTTGAGTCTCCTCCAGCTTCACCCCATCGATTTCCGATAAGCGCTTTCTCCTTCATTTCTTCATCCGTTTCCGACCAGTCTACTTTGGACGCTTTATCCTCTGAATCATCTGACATTTTAACCTCTGAATCTGAATTCTTATTTTTGTCTTCTGGATTGTCTATGAGCTTTTGTAGGCTTGATTTCTCATTATCCAAGCGCGCTTTAAGCTCTTCAATTTCATTCAGCTTTTGCTGAATTGTTTTGTTTACTTCCTCAGAATTGTTATTGCTCACTAAGACATAATCAAACAACAATTATTTTGTATCAGATTTTGAAATTTAGTCGAGAATGAGGGATATGTAAATGCCTCTGATTTATTTTCACAGCAAATGAAAACAATCTTGGGCAGGCGAATCGGCACATAATCACGCACATCTCCACGGGAACACCGAATCACAATCAATTTAGCACAGCATAAATTATATGAATTCAGATGGCCATTTGTCCTCACGCAGAGAGTAACGCAAAATACATTTCGATCACCTTCAGTTTGGTTGTGAACAAAACGCCGCACAGCAAGCGCTCCATTCACAACAAACCGTCGAGAAGTCGATTTTATTTTTGTTAAATTTGTTTCGAATCTAGATTTGAGTAAATTTAGTCTCTGAGAAATAATTATTTAAAAACTGAAATCACTCCATCCAAAATTAAGACAATTTTCCATTTAAATAATTAACTCTGATAGATTTATTAATTTCAAAATAACTTCTAATTTCATCACTTATCGGCATTTGTTTTCTTGAAATTTATTTCGATCAAAACAAGTCCGAGTTTCTTTTGTTTCGAACGTTTCTTGGAAATTCATTTTGTTTTTCACTTCTGAAAACATTTGAAATTCATGTTTCATTTCGGCCATTTTAATTCATTGTTTACTTCTAAAATTAAAAACATTTGAAATTCACTTTTCACTTATTTCGGCTATTTTGATATATTTTTCACTTCTAAGATTATTAAAAACAAATGGAATTTACATTTTACTTATTTCGGCCATTTTAATTCGTCTTTCACTTCTAAAATCAGTATTCCATTTGTTGTGGTAATTTCATCTAAGTTAACAAAATTTATATTTCATTTGATTTAACCAACTCACAATTTACTTCTAAATAAAACTGATTTAAACTCTGATTCTCAAGCATCTGAATTTCATTGCAATTTCACTTACTTCTGATTTGTCGTTTTGTAATCAAAACAAATGTTGAACGTAAACAAAGATCTTTGAAGAATCCAGGAGCTTGGCCGCGCAGTGGACAGCGTGCCCTGGGCCGATAACCTGACGGACGATCACTCACTTCACGTGAAATAAACGACACCTTTTTAGACCAAAGTATCTTTATTTTCGAACGGTTCGTGAACAACTAAACTAAAAACTGCCTTTGAGCGGCCGCGCGCTCGAACTCGTCCGTGCCAGAGAAAAACAAAAGATGGACGGGGTTTGAAAATGCGCCCCAAACCCCCACAACACAGATGGCAGCACTGGGAGCGGAGAAGTTCTCTCCGACAAGTATTTATTTGGGTGAATTAAATTTGTCTTCAAATTTAAAACAATATCTTCTTGAGTGTTCCATGTGTGTGTAGTTAATGAACTCATACAGATCTCGCAATTGATTGAAGATTTGATTCCGTCAAGCAAAACAGAAGTGATTAAGTAAATGGAACAATCAATAAGTTCCTTTCAAAACTCCAGTCAGCATTTTTTACTAAATTATCTATTTTATTTTTTATCAGTCGGATGCCATCTTCGTTCCCTTGTTTGGAAAAAACTGTTTGCAAATGTTTAATGGAAATCATTGCACTCTGTTCCTTTGGTGAAATAGAACAGTTTCCTGCAGCCGGTGGTTTGATAATACTGTACACGACAAGCAATTTGTAAATTTGAAGAAACGTTGGTGTCGCAGGTTAATCATTTGAACCAGCTGCCATTCTAATGGTACTGAAAAATAGCAGTATCAAGAATCAGTTAACTGACAGTTAGATTTGTAACCAAACTGAACGCGGCGTTGCCGGATCTCGACCTGTCA
>JABFPB010005742.1:0-12899 GCA_022817645.1 Ceratoteleas bidentatus
TTTACGGTATTTGTACCTTAATTCGATTTTACGGTGCATGTACCGTAATTGGACTTCCGAAATTTTTAACAGTGAACGAACGCCTTTCGTCCAATCGTGTTTGGCTGAATGCGCGCAGCTTTTTTTACGTTCTCACGCCAGAAACAACGACAGAGCACGCAGTCTCGTGCAAAATGAAAAATCCAAGAGAAAAGCATTTGCTTTGCTGATGCGTGCGTTTCGTCGTCCTTTCGATTCCCGGACAATTCGTGTAAATGATGTATAACCGTGAAAATAAATAATACATATACTGGATGCAAAAATGAATAAGAGAATGCCGAAGTGGGTCACAATTTGAATCGAAATATTTGACGGTCATGATTTATAAACGAATTTACATATAATTTTTTGCCCGACTTTTGTTGCCGAAACAATGAACGTAAGCGCGAGTATGTGACGCATTTATCACATTACCGTTGTAGCTATTAAGTATTGACCAATTGTCGGTCCGATTCGGTTATGTTTAATTGCTGCACATTCATTAATTTTGCGGCGAGAAAACAAACAGCATTTTTGCGCATTTTAATCTTGCAACTGACGCGGATTCTTGCGAAGCTCCGTGATTTGGCAAATGAAAACAGTTAACAATGCAAGGGATAATTCATGAAAGCGAAGCTCGCCCTCGTTCGTTCCGAACAGAGTGCAACATATTCAAGCGCAAATTGTTACCGAGCATATACTAATTTCAATCCCAATGTAATGGACTTTCATGTTGCAAAGAATTCATTATTGACAGGCCAACTGAACTCAAAAGTTTCTCGAGTACCGCGAAATCAGCATAATGTCAAAATTGTTGTTGGTACTCTGCCGGTGAATAACTTAAATTCGGAGAAACTTTCGAATACGTTTTATTCTAGTTCAGTTAAAGAAAATTTATTTAATCTGCAGGCAATGTCAACTCAACTGACTGATTTAATAAGCTAAAATATGAGAGCAATGCATTGATCTAAGAATTGTTTGATCTTTGCAGCCGAAGTCACGCAGTTTTCACATGAATTGCACTATTCAAATTATTCCATAATAAACGTGCGATGCTGCACGATAGCTTAAATATATCGTAGGCACATGTCCAGTAATTATAATTGTCACACTCAAGCACATTCTCTATGAGTATTTCTAACCCTCTAAATCACTGCCGAAAGGGTACCGCATTCCTCAGCATCATTAGTAAGAAACGAGAGAAAATTGGATATCAGGAACAGGAAATGGATTCTATCTAATGTCCACAATGACATATGCACTGAGAAAAAAGTATAGATTAAATTTACCGTGCTTGTCACGTAACTGAAAATGATAACGCACGGTAAAATTTCCGTGTGTTTCACGGTAAATTTTCTTGATATTTGTCATACTTTTTTCTGAATTTACCATGAATTTTTAACTCAACGCCCTTATCATTTTCAGTTCCGTGATAAGCACGGTAAATTTAATCTGTACTTCTTTCTCAGTGTGTTCAATGAGTTAAAATTACCATTCCGAAAAGCCCAATAAACGAAACTTTTAAAAAAGTTTCAATCGATACCCTGATAGAACATCAATTCGACATATATCTAATATATGTATAATATACGTATATTATATGTATATATCTATTTTATGTATGAAGGTCCATCAAGTATATGTACAATATACATCTTGTTCTATCGGGGTAAGATATAATTTAGCCGATTTTTGGACGCAATTGATAATTTCAGTTAAATCTACTAATTCAAAAATGTTATTCAAATGTTTATTAATTAATTTCTCCTATGTTCGTATATCCTATTTTTTCTGTCAAGCATGCATAATTTACACATTAATACAGCGAAAATTTCATACAATGTTAAATGCGAAACCGTTTAAATGCTGCAGACAAATAAACACGATTCAATTATTTAATGCCGAAACATAAAATCAAGTTGCTCTTAGGACAAGCCATTAATTATGGCGACAACGAGCTGACATCGATTTTTGCACTGCCGCTATTGACAATTCGTCCAACTAATTCAATCGCAAATTTCACGCTCCAATCATTTGTTACCAATTACCTCGAAATATACCCGTCAAAAAATATGTCAAATACAGGCGAGCAAAAAAGGGCGCTAATTTCTCGCAACTACAAATTTGTGAAGTCGGAAGATCGCTTTGATCTACGTCAAAATTGCGCATGCAGCAATTCATAATGAAATACTAATAATGCAAACTGTTTGCAACTGTACGATATTCTTCGCACGATTATGCGTTTATGCTATCGGCCCGGTTATATTCTGGATTTTCTTTGGCAGTAGAGTGTTATATTGCTCGGTTCCTTCTATCTCTTGTACACCTACTACATCTGTGTCGCGTACACGCAAATATCGTCATAGCGCACACACACACGCACAAATACGCAAACATGTTTCTACAGATTTTCGGAGTTGGTTAACATCAATCATATATTTCGCCGTTTGCCGTCTACGCTTGGCGCCACTCGAACTAGAATACTAGAACGCTCTTTCTTTGCCATTGCCATTATTAATGTACACGTGGTTGGGTACATTAATTTGGGTCATGGAAAAAATGTTGAACAATTTGCCGAAATCCGCGTGCTATCGAGCTTTCACGATTCACGTTTCTCAGATGCAATCCCGCACAAAAGATGACACGAAGAAACTGCTCACGAGGAAACGATATCGAATAAACAATAAGCAAAGCAAACGCGCGACAAATTGTTCGACGTTGATTCCAATTTGGGAAGTCGAATTAAGCGCAGCTCCACCTGGTCCAGGCTTTTTTTAATGGAACTTCGACAACATTCCGACATAATTGCTTCGTTTGATTCGGCACAAAACGATAGGTATTGTTGCTGGATGAGGCGAACAAAGGCACATTTGTTAAAAGTGTACTTGTTACACAATTTCACTAGAAACGCAATAACTTTTTAGAACAAGTTATAAAGATGCTTTTTTCGCTTTGAATAAAAATGCGCGAAACTGCTAAAATCCAGTCATTTTTTTATCGCTAAAATTTAACGCGCACATGTCCCGAGAGAAAAATTATATTATTCGCTGCATATGTAAGGCATGGGTAAACTAAAATCCGTTTAATTATTCTAAATACATGATGCTTGACAGAATGCAGTATAAGTAAAAACATTATAACTCTACACGGAAAAAATTATGGCGCAGCTGCTATACTTTTACTGCGTGCGACAGTTGCGCTTGGGTGAACATTTACTCTCTCGCGGTGTAAATATTACTCCGTGAGGGCGTAACTGCTACGCTTTCGCGCGGAGCGACTATCAAAAAATTAAAATTTGTTAATTATTCTTCAAACTCGATATGTGGGTGTTTGTTATTTTATGAACAAGAAGATGAGATCAGATTTTCACAATTGAATATAGTAGATGAAATATGGACCAAAATTGTTTTCATTTTTCGTCAAATTCGGTACGAATTTTCCTTTTAAGAAAATTAAACACATTTTAACTTTTTAATTCAATATATTAGATCCGCCATTTTGAATTTTGACAGTTTGACCACACATTCATATTTAACCAACTTATATACACCCAAATATTAAGTTTGAAGGAAAGTTAACAAATTTTACGTTTTTTGTCCGCCATATTGGATCCGCCATTTTAAATTTTGACAGTTTTGCCACATATATATTCATATTCATATTCTGCGACCCTAGATTACACCATTATATTGAGTTTGAAGAAAAATCAATAAAATGTAATTTTTTGGTTCGCCATATTGAAGCAACTATATTTTTAAATTTAGCAAATATACATAACGACTTATTTTGTAAATACCAAACAATTTTATATTTCAGTTAGTACACTTAATGTATTAATTGATCCAGTCTACGGACTACATTAGGATCAGAGTAAACTAATCTCAAACTGCCATTTTTGTTAAGGCAATCAGCTCAAAAATGTGAATTATGGTCAATTTGAGGTTTGTAACGGGTTTGTTGTTATACTCAGTGAACAAACTCGCACCTTCGCCACCGAATTCGCAATTTAGGTTTAAGGGGGATTTGGTCTGGATCGCCAGTCCACAAGGGGCAACTCGTTAGAGTTATAAATATTCAGGGGATTCGGGGGGGGGGTGTCGGGGATGATGGAAGTTGGGGACGGTTTTGCGAACTTCGGTGAAGCGGAAAGGGACGGTAAGACCTACGCGCAACTATCCCAGCCATGGTTGCAGGCTCTGCTCCATTTCGAAAGTTGAGGAGGTACGGGAACAAAAAAAAGAGAAGAGAAACGGAAATCGGTAATTTCAAGGTACTATATTCATTTCAGTTTCGGTACAATTCGTTAATCCACGCGACACTATCATACTATGCGGCAATTCACCCTGGAGAAAAGAAAAGGTAGCCGCTAGAAACAAAGCCGTGGGCAAGAAACACAAGAGAAATCGCAAGATAACGAAAAATTTGTGTAGGCAGAGGCAGGCAAGCAAAAAATTTGGTCGAGATGCGATCACTTGGCACGGCGGGGCCAGAACAAATGCAAAGACCGAAACAAGGTAAAAAAAGTTAAGACAATAAAAGATACGAAACAAAATGTGCAGTCGCACGACAGGATCGGGGCACCAACCTGACCTCGGCTACACGGGCGTGTCTACGGGTGTGACGACGGGAAGCCGGATAGTCCTGGGTGGAAAGCGTCCGGCTGGCACCAGGCTGCGGCACAGAGAGAGCGAAAAAGGTTTTCGGCGCGCGGCCTGTACCCGAAATGTCCCCTTCCACTCGCTTCCCCCTCCTCTCTCCTTCGAACGTATCCGGATGGCCAGTCCCGATACTAGCGCCGCAGCCGCCAAGTAGGTATTCGCACGCATGGATGCCTCTCGGTTGAACATCAGGCAGGGGTATTCTCCAGAATTGCGCAATCCAGTTGTAGATGCTTCCCCTCAAGATCGGGCGTGGCAGTCCTCTGATCGGAAGATCAGTCCGCGCTGAGACTAGCCACAAAGGTAGGCCCGACCTACCACGAGCAGAGGTAGTGGCGTCCGCTACATACAAGTTCACGGATGCATCTAGTCGTGGCTCCGCCCAGACTCAGTGGCTGCCAGAGCACTCCCCCAAATACGACAGCGGTAACACACTGGAGGCAGGAGTCTAGTGCTGAAGCAGCTGATGGCCCAGTCTTGAAGGAGACAAACCGCATGGCAGGATGGTGGCGTGGCTAGTTGACGGCAGTTGACAGGAGATAAGTAGAGATAGGAAGCTAGCTTCTGGGAACACCCGAGCGAGTGCCTTCGAAAACCGCGCGCCTAAGTGCCGGACTGGGTCGATGTCTATATAGGCAGGGACACACCAAACAGGGTACCGTCGGCAGCAGACACATTGAAGGCGATGTGGTAGGCACCCGAAACACAGCCCGTGCAGGATCAGGATAATACCCTCTTCACGGCGTAAAAACTAGAATGAAACACACTCGCACACAGAGAACGCGGTATAGGCAATTAAATATTAGATATCCCGAAATCCTTAAATTACACACACAAAGAAAGTGGTATAGGCAATTAGATATTAGACATCCCGAAATCACTCAAATCCCGCACACATACACTGCTACCTGCCTCTGGCTCTCCGGCGGACGGCCTGGTGCCATATGTAACCATGCTAGCTTATGGAAACCGCGAAGTTATAATAAAAACTTCGAACTTATTAAACATAAGCTGTAACGTGCATAAAAAATGCTACGTTACAGGTTATGTTTAATAAGTTCGAAGACAGTCCCAGAACTGCTCGGGAGCATCGAAGCGGCGAGTAACTATTACCCGAAGAAAAGCACAATTTTTACCCGGCATGCGTGGGGCAATATTTACTCTCGCCTCGGGAGTAAATATTACTCCAAGCGAGGAGTAACTGCTACGCTTTAGGAAAGTGTAGCAGCTACCCGCATAAAAGTGTAGCTGTCGCGCCATAATTTTTTCCGTGTGTGTATGTATATTGTAACGGTGGTATTTTTCTGACCACCGTTGACTTCGCCTTGCGCCAGCTTCTCGGCCGAACTTAACGCGCGAAAATATTTATTCTATTAGTTGGTTATTAACAACTGAGTTATTCATATCAGTTGATCCAAATTAACGACCAATTTATCAGACAAAAAATCATTTGTAAATGCGATTTATTCAAATTTCACATTTACATGACGTTTCGGTCATCGTTGTCGACCATTATCTATTTTGACTAAATAACGAATAGGTTTTACCTATTCTGACTAAATAACGAAGAATGGACCAAGTTATTGATTTAACTATTGACTAGACACTTGATAACGGTCGACAACGATGACCGAAACGTCGTGTAAATGTGAAGTGTGAATAAATCGCATTTACAAACAATTTTTTGTCTGATAAATTGGTCGTTAATTTGGATCAATTTATTCTATTTCAGCTCCAACTCAACTCGGCCGGCCTGGTGAGTATGGTGCCCCAACTCAACTCCTCCCTTCCCCCCAAATTGTATATAATAAATTGTATGTTTGGGCTTGTGCGAAATTGGCCACTTCCTATTAATTGTATGCGCGGTGTAGATAATAATTTATTAGCCTATTTTTTGTGTATGCGAGTGTTTACAAATTATTATTTCTGCTGTTATCATATTGTGTGCCAGATGCTGGGTTATGCGAGTGTTTGCCCCAGGTGCCCCCCCCCGCCCTTTAGATTAAGTTTGCGAGTGTTCGTGCAGCCATCTTGCGGGCCGAGGGTCTTCGATTATTTCTTGATTTTGGGCCTGAAATCAAAATTATCATTATTACATTTTCCGCTCATTTTTTTGGTTCATGTTACTTATTCTTTTGTACGCGTTGTAGCCGTGTTTTGATTGGGCCGCATTCGCCGGACTCGGAGGGACATGTTGGAGCTCCATCGAGAGACGTTCCACCAGCTGCCCCCCTCCCCCATGGTCGACTACCATTAGGCCCATCTACTCCCTTTTCTGGCGACAGCGCCCGATCTGACTCGCTCAACGCTGTACCCCGCATCCTGGCCTCGACCATCCTAAGGCCAGCCAATGTACATAGTCCACAGTACGATACGGAGGAGTCGCGAAGCACTTGCGACGAATTGGGTCCAGTTTTTCTGCACCCGGGCCTATTGTAATGATGGGCCCGGCTTACCTGCTCCGAACGCCGCATTGCGCCGATAGCCACCAGCCAACTTGCCGGCGCTTGGCCAGGGGTCAGGCCCCGAATGCCGCGTGAGTTGGCCAGTTGGGTGACCTCGACGTCACTGGGGGGCCCACCGCCCTGGTGCACCAACGCAACGCGTGGCCAGCAGCGAGTGACGTAAAACGCTCTCACGCGTCGGACCCTAAAGTCGGACGGCGAAACGGAATTTTCCACTGGCACTGCAGCACCCCGCGGGATCCTGGAGCTCAGGCCACGACACCCCCACCTGTCTGGCCACATTGGACTTCGTGGGGGATCAGCGAAGACGAGGAGGGGAGGTCGCGGAATTGGGAAGATTTTTCTCGGAGACGCAGAGTTGATTTGGGGATTTCGGCACGATCAGACGTGCGATTCGGCGGAGTAACCACCACGAGGCCACTAGGATGTCCGACCAAGTTCGAGCTCCAGTCCACGAATCCGCGAATGCCCGAGGCCCTAACTTTTGACGCGCCGAAAGGTTTGAGTTTAGCGAAAGGTAGATCGTTGAGCGAGATGTAGTTTGGTTTGGTTGTATACTTTAAATATACTTTTGTTGAGCGCGGGAAATAGAGTTTGATTTGCGGGGTTGATAAGTTTGGCAGTTGAAATGATGGGTTGGATGTTTAGGCGCGGTAAAGTAGGTATAGTTAGGGAAATATTTGTTTTGCGGGAAATAGTTGATAAATGCCGTCGGGAAGTTATTGGAGATAATTAGCGATAAGGAATTTAGTTTTGTGTGGCCAGCGGGCCTTAATCCAAATAAAATCGTTTGTTTGGTTTGTTTAAGCCGTTATTATCACTTCTTGTGCGTTTGGGCCGGATGTTCTGGTTCCTTTCCATTTGAATAATTAATCAAATAAATTAGTTAAACGTTGTTCAAATATTATTTTGTGTTATTTCAAATTTTGAGGCCCAATTTAATTCAGCCAGTCTCGTGCCTTAGACTTGGAAGCGTGTAGAAAACCGTGCGCCAGGCATTTCCGCTTCACGGGAATGGCCGATTTGGCCTGACGGGGCAAACTGGTCCGGAGCCAACTCTCCGGTGGCGATCCTGCAGACCCGAATTTAAGGGCAGGAGCCATTGTTTTGCGCCATTTCCGTGGCGTAGGGGCGTCTTCGATTATTTTGGCCTTAGCCAAAATAAGCGCAACGTTACAATATATAATTTGGGAGATTGGAGATCTAAATAATTTAGAAGTAGATATATATACATACGATTATTACACATTAATAAGAGAGATAACAAATTGATATTATACTGGTACTAACCGTTTTTCTGCGTTTTTATTCGCAATCTGATTGGTTGTATTCAAATTTTGGAATCTTCGGCGGTGAAACTCGAATAACAGCGAAGGATATCACCTTTTAGGATTCCTTAAACGTAAAAGTTATACGTAAAATTGTACATGCCACGTTAGTTTTTCAATATCGGAAACTCAAGAAGAATACATGATTTCGAACTGTAAATCAGCCTTTATCAAGGCTTATTTAAGGGGATAGTACACTCTGGCGGCATGAAAAATAGGTCATTTTCGAGGATTTTTTAAAGGGTAAGTAACCCTTTAAGTAAAGTAAAGGGTATCGTTTTTTAAATGGTATCAATTGAAAAAATGAAATGGATGGTTCTATTCTTTGAAATGTCCTCTTTAAGGGAGCATTTTTTTGTCGAGATCTGATGACTCCTGTAGCTGCTGCACCAGGAGACCTCCCGTCTGAGTTGTCGCGGGCGGGAAATGTGATGGTCACACCATTGGAGCTAGAACAACGAAATTTTTTGTGGTTATTCTCTATAGATGATCCAGCGGAGTACGTAGCCTTTTTTGATTTGGTTGAAAAATCAAAATTTGGCAACGTTTTGAAAAAAAGTCCAGTTTTTGACCCTAAAAATGGAGATAAAAAGCCTTGTACCAAAAATCCATTTTTGATTCTTTTGAAAAACGACGTACTACGTACTCCGCTAGAAAAAAGGTTCCAAATTCGAATATCCAAGCGCCGTTTAAACCGGATGAGCCGTTTTTGAGGTACAGTTCCCGCCAATTTTGAAAACATTGTTCCGAGATAATCGCGTTTAAAGTTTTGAGACCTATTTTTTAACGATTTTGTCAACTAACTTTCAGTCAGCTTTCCCGGCCCCTTATAGCATCCCTTCCACGGTCATCTCCAGATTCTGGGCGTCTTTCCTGGCTTTCATTCTGCTTCTCACCTGCAGCGCTTTCTTGGCTGCCCTGCGTCTCGTCTGAGCGCGCTTGGAGCGTCTCGACACGAGTACACTAATCGGCCTATAACTTCGGAACGATGTTATTTGCGGACTTGTAGTTAAGTCTACCCTAAAGTGGACATTCCAAAGTATTTTTTAAGCCGAGAAAAAAATCGATTTTTTGAAATTTCCAGAGTGTACTACCCCCTTAAATGCATAAAAAACCAATTGATGGCTGTCGTTTGATAACTTTTGTAATAATACACGTAACCAAAATTTTGTTCGCTCAAAGATTCTGCTAAAAAAAGATGTTTTCCCTAGCAGGCGCAGAACGTTAAAATATTGGCATTTGTTTATTAACAATTTCTGAACTTGCAATAAAAACATATGTTAGCGAAAGGTACTTTTTTTATTTAAAAGTTTAGACATTTCACCACATAATATGAAAGTTTGGTTCCGATCTGCAGAATATTTCAGAAACAGAACATTTTTATATAAAACACTAATAAAATAATTGTGTATAACTTTTACAGGTAAGGTAATTCGTGCATGTCATGAATAGTTTAATGTTTGTTATGTATGAGTCTATTAATCTAAAAAAATATGTTTATTTTATTGACACTGATGAAGCAGGGGTCCACTTTATAAATGTTGAGTCTTTAATGATTTCACGAACATTATTCCGACATTAGAAGAGGCCGTGGGATTATCAAATCTGTCCCCATAAGTTACATATTTCATACCTTGTATCTATGTAGTATAGTTGCATTGATGTTTGAAGATGCTGTTTATTCGCAATATACATCCATCTTTTCATAAAACTGCGTCATCTAGATGAATAGAAATTATGACATTCGGGAAGGTAGTACTAATTAAACATTACTGAATAATAATTAAATATCGTTCAGGGATATAATCCTCTATAAGGATATATGCTTAAATATCCTTAAAGAGTATCAAACTGATACTTTCTATACATGGGAAAATTTTTTGAAACTATTACTAAAATAATACTATCACTATCTTTAGATAATAATACTACTTTTTTTCACGATAACACAGTACCAAACTTGTTCGCGAACGTTCGATCCCCTCGTTTTAAAGCTACCCCCTCCCTCGATCTAAATAAAAAGCCGCAAAAGCGCGCGGTCTTTAAACAAACCTCGCGGCGACTAAATCCCTGCCGCGCAGTGCTTGGTCATAAAATGAAGACATTTAAATTCAATTCCGAGATGAAATTCTGCGCGCCCGTTACATTGATTAATAAAGCCGACTGGCGCGTCGCGGCGGAAAAAGATCGCGCGCAAAAAAACGCTCACTGCGCCGCGCCACCGTAATGAGAAACATGAAATTCGCCGCGAACTTGGTGGCGCGTATACTTTCGCCCGCTCAAAAGTTTACGCCGGCAGATTGAAGTATCATGAACACTTAGTTTGAAGACAGTCGTCCGGGAGCATATCTGCCTCTTTCATTGTTATCACGGAACGCCAAAAGTGCGAAACTTTGTGAAAGCTCGCATGTTTCCAGTGCGGCTCCCTTATTGCATCTCGCTCTGACAGGTGTCTGCTTTTGAAAGGGTCTGCGGCGCAGCCACACGAGCGCAACTTTCCCTACCGCGCACGAAAATCCATTTTCCGAGGCTTTTCTTCAGGGAAGGGGGAGTGAAGGGTCGAAGGTCATGCGGGGTCCGCATTCGAAAAGTTCTATTCAAGAAAGAGAGAGAGGCATCGTCATTCGTAGACTAATAGCTCTTATATAGATCATCGCGAATCTTCATTTTCTCCTTCATTTCAGGAGTAAACCATTTCTTTTCATTTTCCTTAACCATTCTTTCGCACATTGGTACACACTGGTTCAGAGTATGCGAGACAACGTGTATTAACTTTTTAGCCTTGTTGTCCAAGTTGTCAGTGTTGTTAAAGATTTGGTTGTCCGCGTAATTGTCATTTTCTAAAACATAAATATTCTGTTGTAAAGCATTCTTAAACAAGTCGTCACCAAAATTTAGAAAATGTCTATAAATATCAGTTTTAGCCACATCATTTTTAAATATTATTGATATCTAGTGATGGTCGGAAACCCTTGGCGTATTTTCGACCTTGCAAGTTACGTCAATATTTGTAAAAATTAGATCTATACACTGGAAAAATCGGATTTGGAGTTCGGCATCGATTTTCACTCCTCCTGGTGTAAAAATCAACCAATCAGAACTCTTGCCTCATGTTGTTCTTCATTTCGATTAGTCAACACCGAACTCCAAATCCACACCCGATTTTTTACAGAGTAAGAGTTCCACTAGAAGGTATTTTTCTAGTTGCTTCTGTAATCCTTTGCACCATTTCCTTTGCCATAAACATGTTGACAATTTTGTTCTCATAGTAACGACGATTCAACATATCCATGTTGAAATCGCCCAGTACTATGAGAGTTCCTTTTCTGAGCAGTTCATCAACAGTACTTTCTAAATATTCTAAAAAATATTGCGTTAGATGAACTGCTAGAGAAGAGAGAGGGAGAGAGAGGGGACAGTTATGGAGTTCTTTTAGAGTAGGAATAACTGATTTATGTAATTTTTATACTTTAGTGAAACTTAAGTTGAAAACGGCGAAGATATCGTAAAGCCTAATTTTCCAGTTACAGACTGGCAATCCTGCCAGTTTATTTGAATAGCATTGTTGCCGTTTAGTTGAGTAGCATTGTGCAAGTAAGCTGAAAACATTATTTTTTCCGATTATTCAAATTGCGCGCAAAAACGATAAATTGAATGTGGCTGACGTCCCGTGCACTTATAGAGAGCGTGCGCTTAACGAAGGTGCGCTTAAAGAGAGCACTAGTGTAGTTTCGAACTCAGTTCTGTTGTTAATATCGACAAACTGGTGATCATACCAAGTTGAAAATGGAATATTCCTATTTCACGGTGAATTCACTGTGAAGTCCAAAGAAATTGACGTATACAAGGCATGACAATCACCAGCGAGTGGCACTCTCCTTTTATATCGCGAGGTTATCCTAAAAAAAATTTTTATTGACGACCGCTAAGACCATCTGTTAAGTATTTGTGAATCCAGTGAAATCCAGTGAAATCCAGTGAATCCCCTTAAAGTCCCTGTGAAATCCCTGAGAATTACCTGTGAAGTCTCTAACCTCTTGTGAAGTACATGTGAAATCATAGACGATTCACAGAGGATTTACATATTTTAAATGAACTGAGATTGTAAATGAACTCATTGATCATTTTTCACAATAACCTCACCATATGAGGAAAGTGCCAAACACTGGTGATTGTCATGCCATGTATTTGTCATTCCCTTTGAACTTCATAGTCACACTTTACACTGTTAAAAATTAGGTATTAAAAAAGTGTTGAACTGTGAAATTTTCACTCCAAATTGGTGTCTATAATATTTCACACCAAAGATATTCTACACTGAAGAAAGAGTGAAATCCGTTGAATTTTTCTACTTACACTGGAACCTCTCACCTTTTGCATGTTCGGGACCGGAGACCCTCTGGCCTTTTGCAAGTTCCCTCCCACTCGAT
>JABFPB010005743.1:0-12906 GCA_022817645.1 Ceratoteleas bidentatus
TACCGAAGACGTAATAAAAAGTCAAGAAAACTCGGGAAATAGTCGTTTTAATTCCGAACCCGACACGTCCCCTAACAATAGTTTTACATTCAATGGTAGTCGTGTAATAAATTATCAATTAATTTGTTTCGGATCGTCGCAAATGGGGTGTCGGGGATGTCGAGTTCATAACTATCAGCCAGTCTACACATACGCCAAATGGATGCATGGAACCATGTGTTATTAGTCGCATTTGGGGCAAGAAACATCAAATTGTTGTTTCTCAATGTTCGGGTTGGTATTCGCCAGTTTATACATGATAATAAATAAGGACAGTCACTAAAATTATACAATAGTTTTAACAGAAACATCATGTCGTTGCGACAAATATGTGAATAAATTGAGCTGATATTCAAAACTGACGCAATTTGAAAATAATTATGCTCAATACTGGGGGACTCCAATTGCATTTTCCAGGCCATATATCTAAAGAATTTATGCTGTGTCGATTCTAATTTTTTTTAAGGACTTCATAGATAGGACACCACACTGGAGATGCGTACAACAAGATGGGCCTGATCAAAGCATAATATAGAGTTTTCAAGACAAAGGGGTTTATGATGTCCTGACACGATCTTATTACGAAACCTATCATTCTCTTGGATTTATCAGTTACATATTGTACATGAAGGTTGAAGCGTAATTTAGGGTCGAATGTTACACCAAGATCTTTTATTTGCTGGACATTTTCAAGTTTTGTACCACACATTTCATAAGGGAAGACAATTGGAGATCTTGAACCAGTATACGTCATAATTTTACATTTCGAGACATTAAAGAATAAGCGATTTGATTCGGACCACTTTGTTAAATTTACAATTTAATTTACAGTTTAAGAGAAATAAATTCAACAAATTCTACTCTGTTCATTTTATTTCTCTTGAACTAGCGAGTCGATTCTCTTCAAACATTGCCAAAAAATTCCTTGTAAATGTATCTTTACCATACATTTTTCCCATCAAATTCTCACCATTAATTTAGTTCACACCCCAACCTCCTTAAAATCATCAAACCATCGATCTGACCACAAAATCTAAACCTCGTCTTTGCCCACAGGATCTTACACGACCAAGCTATGCCCAAGTAGCTCAGCATTGTCGTGAGCTGCCTTGTATGAAACACAAAGCCGACGAAAGAGATGGAAACGCGTAAGGTCGCGCCGAGCCGTAAGTAAATCACTCGTACGACCGACGGTGTGAATCGACGACGTTACCTTCGGCGGTCGACCAACAAGCAACACCCACACACACACTTACACGCAAACAGAATATACAACAGCAGAGGAGCAAACTCCAGCAACAACAACAACAACAACAACCAACACACGCGCGCAACGGACACGCGAATGTATCCGTATCGAATATTAATCGATGTGTTATATTCATACGAGCGCATTTACCGATGTTACCGTAAACAAATATTTAGCAGTTAACCGTTCATTCGGATCGAGTGGATCGATTGCCGCCGCTTTCGTCCTAACCGGAAAGCGGTGCAGACGGCGAGCGGGCATGCAAAACGAAGCGAAAGCAGCAGACGAAACTAAAGACAAAGCAAACCTTTTTACCTTGTACAGTGACACATCGCCTAAAAATTGCATGTGGTAACGATTTAACGACGATTACGAACACGAGACAAATCTTGCGACAAAGTTATTACGTTTACGCAATGTGCGACACACATTTACACACACGTACAGACACACAAGGTTTCAAAGTAAGCGAAAAGGGAATACGACGAAAAAGGGAAAATTACAAAAAGACACGCAGGCGCACGCTACCGGTAGCAATTCAACAGACAGTAACCCCCTCCCCCACCCGCCCCCTCGTTTTAAGAGGTATATATATATGCATTATATATACATATAAATATATACATAAAGTCGCTGACAGGATAACATACCGTAAGAGAATAGAGGGAGAGAGAGAGAGTGAGAGTGAGCGATTGAGTGTTTGAGAGAGTGAACGATGGGAAAGTCTCGTCGGGGATGTGGAGTCGGGAGGGATGCGAATGGGAGAGAGAAAGAGATAGGTAGCCTCGAGGAGCGAGAGAGCGCGTTGTTTTGGTTCTGTGATTTCGGGGATATATTTGTTAGCTTGTAAAAAACTGACGAAAAGCGTTAAACTAAGGTACGCTGCATCCGTTTGATTCTTTTCTTCGCTCTATCGCAGCGCAGGGCCGTAACTGGGAACCGTTTGTAACTTTGTGCCAAACCCGACGACGTGCACACGACTCGCGGAACGTTCCGACGAGCAACGAACTGTAACCGCGCGGGTGTCGAACGTTTTCACGAGCACCAGCTGTCTTCTACCGGCTTTCCCGCGTTTCGTTTTGCCGCCACCCCCCAAAACCAGGATTTTTGTCGGTTGTTTTAGTTTGACGATTCGTCCTCTTTTCGCGCAGCGGTGCCCCCAGCCGTGCGTTTTCCAGAATTTCGATCAGGCTGACGTTCGACGGGCCTCGCATTTCTTTCGTTTTTATTATCATACAATGATCTAATCGTATTATAAACAATTGACACGGTTTTTTAATGTTTCGTTCAGGGCCCACTGTGTTTGGTTTGGCGCTTCTCGTAATCCGCTTCTCCCGTCGTGGCCATGCTGTTAATCAAAAAAAAAGAGAAAAACGCAAAATGTAAAAATAGAGTGAGAGAGAGAGTGGGAGAGAGAGAACCGGAATAGCCAAGGGGATGATTTTTGACGGCGAAATCACGTGACTCCTCGGTGTCCTAGTCTTCAGCTTTAAAGTTACAAGACGCGTCTTTCGGTTGCGCGGACGGGTGTCGTTTGATCGCGCGGGTTTGCGAGACGAGGGGGGTGGAGGGGGAGGGGGAAGACGGTCGGCATTCTGGAAAACGAGCAATGGAAACGCGATCGGACATTGTCCCTTTGTCGATTTACGTTACGAAGCCTCAAAACGTATAATTGTTATACCGTTTATATATATAACCCTAATTGCGGCACTGACTTTTTAAATATAATTGTTACGAGAGATAACCTACAATATAGAAATATTGCTTTGGTACAGTAACGTAAGAATATTGTCAGGAAACTGGTATTTGAGCGCGCAATTCAAGTGCCTCAAGTGTTGTGTATATTACAGGAGCTTGGCTTTAGATGTTATACAATTATATGTACCTATACATTATAATAAAGATGCGCATATGATATATTTGTTACTGATATGCGTGCAGAATTGAGGTAAAGGATGCTGGACAAAACGTAGGAAGACAAACAAAGGGAAATCATCCAATCTCCTGGAGGAAGATGAGAGTAATGCAAAAAAATAATAATAATAAACAAGAAAAACGTGAAAAAAAGAAAAAACGAGAAAAACGACAAAAAAAGTACTATTATAGATTTATCGACGTATTTAAAATTATAAGTTTAGCAATGCTGCCTTTTACTTTTTATTTTATTCTTTTACCTTCCTTTTTTTTGGTTCTGCGTTACGTTGTTCTTCCGATGAGTTCGCGACTTTTGAGCATTGTCCTCAAGACAATTATCAACATCGCGGCATCCGAGGACGATTTTGGTTCCCAAACTCGGAACTCGCCAAAATCCGATCCTCGTCTGCACCGATGTTGCCATTCTTATTATATTCTATTATTATTATTATTATGATTATTAATTATCATTACATTATTCTATTATTATTACATTAATACTATATTCTACCCTTAGACGATTATTGGTTTAGCGATTTGTGAAACGGTGCCTTTAAGCGGGCAAGTTGACGATCGAAGAGTCGGACTTTTGGTGTTTCCCTTCACTTTCATTGTACCGTTTATCTCTTCCCCCGTTGTTTCATTTTCGTTCGTCGGTGTACTTTCCCATTGATCTTCGGAGACGATGTCGGTCGCGACGAGAGTGACGCGTGTTTTGTCGTTTGCAGCTCGAGGACGGTTTCGGGGCGCGGCGCTCGGCGGGGACGCAACGGCGACGGTGGCGCCGCCTGGCGCATTCCAAATATTGATAACCGGTCGTGGCAAAACGGGAGGGACGGATCGACGACCGGGAACCGGCGACCGATGCTTGACTCGACTATTTTTTTAACCAACCAGGGGGCGCGCCAGTCGGATTCGCGGGTCAGACGACGCTCGGCGCCGCGTTCGGGTGTACTAATTTATTGAACAATATGCTGTGCATGTTGAGGCTGTAAGATACGACGAATCATGGTGGACGCACGGTGGCACGGACTTTTAGACGATAAGCTCGATTGAGGATGCACGGACGAATTATTATTATTATTATGATTAGAGTTATTGTAGTCGTCCGTTCCGAGCGATAGGCTCGTTCGTAGTTGTAGATACGTTTGACGGTACCGGTGGTCGATATTTGGAATGCTTTGGTTTTTCAGAAGGATGCAAAAAGTGGCAAGACTTGTTTTTTTTTCCAGATAAATTTCGGTATTTATAAATCAGTTTTTTTTATATTTAATTGCTAATTCTTGGGGATTCATACGGTATGATTTTCGTTTGAAATTGGTCGTAAAGATATTTTAAAATAAGTATAGAATTTCATTCCAATTTTTTTGATGAAGGAAACTGGAACGAAATTGTATGGAAATGGCAAGAAATACTTTTACAACTAATTATCAGTTGGAATTACGTATAAATCGTTGAAAACAGTTTGCAATTGTTAATGAAAAACATCCATTTGTTAATATCAGAAATCATTTGGACCGAAAATGCAGTTTTACCCCTTTTTGCACCTCATTTTTCGGTTTTGGGGTCGCGTGGGTTTGGAGGCGAGAGTGAACCGGAGTGAACGGGGGAGCGAGTGAGGAGTTGCGCGCAAGGCGAAAACCACAACGGAGATGTGGAACGGCGCTCGCGGAATGAGACCCGAACTGTCGCTGGCTTTCCTCTCTAGCCTTTATATATATATACCAATACCTGTAACTATAATTTGTTTAACTCGTGAATTCACTCGATCCTATACGTCGCAATAGGAACTCTATGAGTTGGTTTTATATAATATATTGTAATATTCTAAAGAGGATAAGGCGAAAGCAACAAGCAAAACGCGGTCGGACGAAGCGTGGCACGTGTCCTGTTCGACGAGCGGATCCGCACGCTTTACAAACGGCACAAACCGATCGGACGGAAATCGCGCGCAATTATCAAACGACAACGCTGAGACGAACAGGGAATCGTGTGTGCACGCGTGCCGACACGCGCGCGCGCGCACACACGCCACACACAATACTTCTAGGAGCATAACACGCGAAGAACAAACGATTACGGATGGCAATGTAGCGCCGCACACGATTATTACGGTTACGTTCGAACGCAATATTCTTGTAATTTAGCGCGAATTCGGGGCGACGGTGGCGCGACCTGTCGGCGCGACCGTCGCGCCACCTAGCCCGGATCACACGTGATAGAGGAGACGGCAGCCATTGCGATTGTACCGCGAGAAAGAGAGAGAGAGAGACGGAGAGAGAGAGACGAGAATTGTAACTTATGTAATAAAAGTCATTATCGACGAAATACCCAATGCCTTGGATCTAGCCAATTATTGATTTCTGCGCAAGTTGCGAACTCTTGCGTACCGGTAAACGAAAATCAATTGAATCAAACTAAAATTGTATCGGTTTTAATAATTTCTTAATCGGTTCAAACTGATTAGGGCTTCGAAGTGTAAACATTGTTTTATCGTGGAATTAAACTTTGAAGCGTTTGGATATTTTATTCAAACAAATTATTATTGATCTTAGATAGTATCGGTTTCATTCGAACCGATTTTCGTTCGAAAACCTTCTCCAAACGTTTATTTAACGTTGATAAAACGTTGAAAAGTTTGTGTTCCAAACCGATACAATAAACAATTTTTTTTTCAAGTGAAAAACGAACATTTCTATCCGTTTCAATTGGTTTTCCTTTACTGGGCCAGGTGGCGCCGGCGAAGCCCTTTCCGATCGCGACACTTGACTTGTGACGCGAAAGGGTTTTCGCCGAATCGGTTCCCCCTTCTGCAACGTCTTCGCCGTTTTAGTTCAATTTAAAAAGTACCCGCATTCTCGCCCCCGCCGCCCCCTTTGCTTTGCGGACGCACCATGCTCACAGCGACACCTACTGTTCTCCACTTGTTTCACGGTTTTTTTGTTGTTTGGTTCATTCCGCATCTCTGTGTTCATAATACGTTCGACTTGGCGATAAGTAGGACCTTTCGTTTAGCGGATACGAGACGTTAGATTACTTATGCATAAATGTACGAGTTTAACGATGTAAGTTTAATCGAGTTTGTTCGTTTTCACGAGGTTTCTTTTCAGTCGAGTTTTTGTTTTGGTTCTCTCGTCTTCATTGCCTTACTCTACTTTCTGTCTTCTGGGTCGGAGTTCGTGCGATGCGGTGGCGAAAGGGAAACGCATTTTTCCGGGGAAGTTTACTGGCAAATTGACCGATTGAACTGGTTGATGGGAAATTGAAAGCAACATTCAGTTTTGATTGAATAGACGTTCGATAAAACGCGGTTTTCGAATGAGATTTGCTGGCTGGCCGTTATATTGCACGAACTTTGACCCTATTATTAATATATATATATAACATATTATATATATATACATATAAATATATATATAAATACACGTTAAGTTTGTGGGTTCGAACTGTAAAAAATCAATGAATAAACGTTTTATTTTATTCTACAAATAGTAACTGTAACATAGCAATTATAAACGGTAGGTTCTTAAGACATTACGTTAATGATTAGTAGACTTAAGTGTTCCGATGATTACGAATCACGCAAGAACAAAGTTTGTTTTCGAGTTAGAGGACCAATGAGAACGATGTCGTAATCATGAGTAACCAAAAAAAAGACAAAAAATGAAAATGCCGCATTGCTTCGGTTGCAATTTCTACGTCACGCCGTTCTTGAGACACTTTTTTTTGCGATTTCGGGACTAAAAGAACGAACACGAAACGACGAAAGAGGATACCACATCGTTGCCACGTACTTTTTAAGTTGAACTATTTATTACCACGATTAGTTGTTAACCGCAGATGAAAATATACATTTTATACAACAATAAAAGAAAAAGAAATTATTCTAAATACGACAAGCTACCACAAATTGAATGTCGCAGTGACGCTCACATACACAAATTCAACCACACCCCACACAAACACACCTCTACACATACACAAGATTGATGTTTCACGAAAATTCGTATTTTCCTAAACACTCAATTGGAATACGTATGACTCGTTCAGTTCCTTCCAAACGCAGTGTGGCCAATTAATAATTGACAGATTTGGTGTTGTATGCGTGTAGTGACGACGACAATTTATATATCGTACGAAGCCACATAGTTATTATTTTGTTAAATGCGCTTCTCTTGTATAAAGTTACTGAGGTAAAGGTAAACGTAAGGCGAAAACAATGATAAAAATAATAATGAATAATAAACAATAATGATAACGATAATATTGATAACGGTAATATTAATAACATTAATATTAACGGTAATAATCTAATGATAATAATAATAATAATAATATGGATAACGATAATGATAACGAGGATAACGATACTGGATACGATGACGATTAACAAAGTGCGAAGACAAGGAAAACGGGAAGTCCAAGTGCGTCGGTTATTCGTCGACCACGCTGTGCCGGTGTAAATTATGTGATGCCGCGAGAATTTCATGTATCGACGGACGGAACGGCAACCACGGGCCAATCGTTTGGTGCCGATTTTCGTCGCTTTCGAAAATCGGCAGACTCTGCAAGTGGACACCAAAAATCGAAACGGAGGAAGGAAGGATTCTTCGCTACGAGGAATTTGCAGCTGGAAGAACCGTGGCGAACGTTCGCCGATCGATTGTGTATTTTTCGAGCTACTAGGACGGTTTTGTAATTACTTTCGTTTATCACTTCCTACGGAGATAAGTTTCAGACATATATAAATATATATGTGTATGCGCAGACATAAAGGCGCGGACGCAAATCCGGGAGTTTATGTCCGCGCATATGTGCACACCCAATGCTATACATACATACATATATATATACAGCCACAGCCACACACGTGTATTTATTGGCCTAGTTGTAATGTCTGAGTTCGAGCCCCGTCTCTCTTTGTTTTTGTACATAAACTAACTCTTGTCTGTCACCCCCCTCCCGTGCAAAATGTACATATTGTCGCAGTTTCGTCGCACTTGGCATCAGAGACGAAGGCAACCGAACACACGAAACAGGGAATCAAACGCGCCCGATTCCGCCGCGCTCGAGGCGCCCTCTGCGAACGTCCATCCCCTGTATCTTCCTCACGACGATTCTTCCTCTAGAAACCCTTCCTGGCCGAGCTAGTCCTGTGGCTCCACGTTTTTTTCGGGTAATGACAAGTGGCGCTAGTGTCGCTGCGAAACGTGGCGCTAGTGTCTCTAGTGAGGGAAATGCTTCGTCAAAACTGCGAACTGGAATCTTTGAACGAATTCGGGAAATTGATAGCTGGTTCAACTACATATACCGTAAATAAAGCTAACCATTTGCTTTGTAAATGTTACAACGAAGATAGTAAGATATCTGAATCAAGTATCTGGATGGATTACGATCTGAAGGTAGTTGAAGAACGTTACAGTAACGTTCATTTTGACGAACCATTTCCCTCAGTTTGCATGGCGATAGTGGCGCTACTGTCGCTCAACGTGGCGCTAGTGTCGGGATGGAGATAATGTGACATCGGCGGTGGATTTGCCGATGGGAGCCCGGAGCGCCCTCGAGCGGTCGAATCGCGAGACGCAAACCGCACAGTCCTCGTGCAACACAGCGCAGCCGGCGACGATGTTTATTTAAGCCATGAATCAGCATAAACTGTGATTACGCGACCGCTTCATTCGTCGAACTGACACCCTGGTTTGGAGCCGACCGCGGCTGTCCGCTGACGCACACTGAAAATGATCGTTCATCGCCGCTGCGTCCTTTGTTCCGTCACCCATCCTGGAATCCTGTTTGACAAAAGAGACGGAGAAGTTTGGGTTGGGATGGATGGTGATGGAGGAGGTTCTGGACAGTAAATCGTAATAATTGATTAAAATGTAGAGAAATGTTTTACTAACGATGATGGTGAATCTGAATGTGGCTGATGGTAATTATCTGCTGGATTTTATTGAAGTCTGAAATTTATTATGGGTAATTATAAAGGATAATAAAGTAGAGATTCAGTCGTTTCCTCTGATGATTCTGGTTCGATGAAATTAATTAATAAGACTGGAAATCCTTTAATAAAGATGAATGCAAAAGAAAAACACTGTAAAAAGTCTTTGTTCTTTTTACAGTGATTTTGCACTAAATGATGAAAAGAAAATGTTCTTGAAATATATTGTTTGATTCTATATAGATGGTGAACTAGACAATCAATGAACAACAATGCTTTATTAGACTTCAAAAAGGAGATTGTTGTTGAATGTTTACTGTATATTTCTTGTCTTCTAATATTTTTATTTGTCCCTCACAGCACCTTTCCAAACCCAGCAGGAAACTGGGTTTCTTGAATAAGTTCTGAGTACATGTAATTCTAATTATATCTAAATCTAATGTGAACAATAAAATACGCGGAAAAATGGACTATGTAAATATATAAATACAATACATATATAAATTGACCTGTGAAATCAGTAAATGTATCAAATGTACCACTACCATTAAAAACCTTTATTGGCAATTTCTTTCTTGTAATTGTTTGGAAGCTGGGGCTTTCAAAAACAACTTACTACCTTACTACATCGTTTTTCAGATATATATAAAAAATGCACCAAATGAATCCACATTTTGATTCTGATAGTAAGTGATATCGGCCAGTCGTAAGACCTACGGATTTCTAAACTTGTAGGCTATGAACTGAACAATAACCGTTATGTCAAACAATAACTTTCTGCTTGTAAATGCAATTTTTGTCTAATTCTACAACATGAACCCGTACTGGAACAAATCTGTCTTTCACTTTCATTACATCGTCAGTCTGTTACTGATCATGATTACCTGTACAGAAATATGATAGATAGTAATGATCCTTCAAATATTGATGATGTTTTATCACCAATTTGAGGATCCGGTAATAAATCAATTTTATCGATTTGCGAGAATAAAAAAAATTGGATTTTATATTACATAAATGTCAGATTGCATTTCCATGAAATACTGGTGGATTTGTGAAAATCGATAGGAAAAACACTTTACTTAACGGTTTAAAAATACTTTAAAATAAAGTATCTCGAAAAATTTTTGTTTGAAATTTCTCAACTTGAAACAGTTTTCAACACATCTAGTTTCTAACGTTATAAATTTAGTGTAGAAAAAATGTGAGACAGATTTTTGATAACTTTATTACAACAAAATTTATACAATAAAATATAACAAACGGAAAAACATCATTTTAGGCCAATCTAGTAACATTGTTAAACTAATAATGTTTAATTATTGCTTGCATTTAACAAATAACAATTAATTCGACTCCACCTTTCTATGAGTCGAGATCAATTTATAAAACCAAATTTCAACGAAATCGTTTCGCAAAAATCGAGTTTAGCCATTTAAAACCTTCATCTCAAGTGAAGAATTAAGAACCCAGCCTAAATCTCCAAGTTTGGTTCACCAATAATTAAGAACCTTTTAACTTCAACTCAATTTAATTCTCCCCTAATTCTGACTCCTCAGCCTCCACCCCATCATACCAGTTAACTAAACTAAAACCAATTCGTATCATCTTCCCACCCCTTTTTCCCTCACTTCCGGCCTTCCACGTGGCAACTTCGGTTCTTTTCCGGTCCGACTCGGTTGCGGCGAATGAAGCAGCCGCGACGAAACAAAGTCCCGCGAGAGAGTATAAGGGGATGAAAGGGAGAGAGAAAGACCGAGAGAACGCTAGAAAGAAAGAGAGCGAGATTGCGAAAGGTGAAAAACAATAGGATAAACGAGAGTGAGGAAGATGGCGCAACTGAAAAAGTGACACAAACACACCCACACAGACACACCGCACACACACACACACGTACACAAAATGTAATGTACTCCGTTTCATAAGCCGAGGGCCTAGAAAGTCTGATTTTTTAACTACTACGAGGATGTGTATTATAATGTGGTCTACGACGATTGTTTATTACTATGTAAAGTGACAGATTTCAAAATTAAACATTAATCACTGTTACGAGAGTTCCCTTCATTGTTTCTCTCATTCGCGTGTATAGATGGACGAAGGGCTGAGGGGGCGGGTCAGTTAGTCTGTTTCGCCACGGGGATGTAAAAATAGTAAAAGTAATCGTGTATACAAGTTTTAGCGATTTAAGGCAGTTCCTTCTGTCGAAGGATCGTTACTGTAGGATACATTCATTGTGTTGTATACAGATGATATATATATATATTATACATACATATATACATATGCATACATATATACTATGATTATGATTATACGATGGTAGAGAAGCAAAAGGACACGTTTGATTTTGATTTCGTGTAATCGGTTCTTACAGATCTAGACGTTGGATTCGTAGAATATTTAAGGTCATGCGTGACGCGTTTATCCAAAATGGTTTGTTTTGTTGACGACACTGTTGTACCGAGGGTTCACCTAAAATTGATGTTTCGCCGTTTCTGATCCGAGTGGAACGTAATGTGACTGTTGATAGAAGTGACGACTGTCGCGGTCATTGATTGTAATCGGTTCGTGCGTCGCGCATGCGCGATCAAAACCGGTAGGCTCGCTTTCGAGTTCTGATTGGTCGACTGACGGCGCCGTTTACTGGTGTTTCGTCACTTTCATCGGGAGTCGAAGTTTGCTTTTGACATAAGCTTTCATTTGACAATATCATTAGGTAATACTTATACATAAACACGATAACGATATTTTTATATTCAAATTGAACATCTGTGTTGTCTACGCTAATATGACTGCAAGTAAATAAAATGATTCTTAGTGTATACATTATTTTGTGTGTTGTTTGGGGTGACTGAGGAGTCTGAACTTCGGTTGAATTTTTGGATTTTTGGTAAATGTAAGTTTGGATACTTTAAGAATAATAATTGTTGTGAGTTGTGAGTTATATGGAATGGTGGGTGAATATTTATGATTTTGTCCCTGTGTATAATCGAAATATATCGTTTTTGCCAGTATTTTTGTAGATCGGATCCAGTATATCAGCTGTATTCTCGCACGGAAAAAAATAATAACCAGAATTATTTTTCTGGTTATTATATTGAGAGAAAAATCAGTAATTTTTACAGTATTGGTTCAGTTAAAAAGGTCCTATGCATGAGTTTGATTATTCTAACTGTAATTACAGTAAGCGCAACTTGATTTTTTTTATTAGGAAATTCCCAGAGTCAACTGGACTCACAATTTCGCGGCCCTGGTTAAAGTTTCATGAAAGGCCGTTAATGAAAACCGATCATTAATGAAAACCTACGAAAAGTGCGACCTCAATTCCTCAAAATCTATCTGGGGAATTTTGGAATTCTGACGTCAGATTCAAAAGAAAATAGTACAAAGAAAATACCTTTGGATCCAATTAATAAGTTTCTTTCTTTCTTTTTTTTTTTTTTTTTTTTTTTTTTCGAAAAACCGCCACTGAGTCTCGAACCCGACATCTTAGGATTGCATGTCCGAACACTTGCCGCTGGGCCAAAGCGGTAATATAAATATCTTGGAAACTTTTGCTTAGTTAAGTTCTATTAGCAATATCATATGCAACGTAACTAAGCAAAAGTTTCCAAGACATTCATTTTACCGCTTTGGCCCAGCAGTAAAATGTTCGGACTTGTAATCCTAAGGTGTCGGGTTCGAGGCTCGGTGGCGGCTTTTCGAAAAAAAAAAAAAAAAAAAAAAAAAAACAATTTGGGGTCAAAAGGTATTTTCCTTTTCCTTT
>JABFPB010005744.1:0-12900 GCA_022817645.1 Ceratoteleas bidentatus
ATATTATAATAAATATATATATATTTAAATATATTTTTATATATTTTTCATATATTACATTTTTTATTTATGATTTTATAAAATATATAAGTATACTATTTTTGAAATATATTTGATATATTTGAATCCACATTTTACGACTATATTTTCGTCCGAGTGGTTTCGATACTCGCACACGAAAACCATTTACATCGACTCTAGTTCGAGAAGGCACAAGTTTCGTTAATGATATATCGCTCGCGAGAAAAAAAACTTGCTCGGATTTGTCGTATCGGGGAGAAGAAATCAAATTTCGAGATGTTTCTCATTCGCGACTAGAAGGGCGTGGTTGCGACGAGGTCGGGTTTTTCGTGTTTTTGATTAGAGACGCGGACCCCGAAAGTGCATTAAATTCATGCGGAAACGAGATTCCATCGAACGCTTTTTCGGTATTAGACTTGGCGAGCGGAGGATTTCGGTCGGTCTTAATTGACGAGCAACGTTTGCACGATTACGAGTTTGCTAGATTTGCACGATGAGCTAGATTTGTGAGAAATAGCAAAATTAGCAAAATCGGCCAAACGTGCACATTTTCGTCGTTTTAAAAAATGCTCGCGTAGGGTAACGTTGGTAAAGGAAGTTTAATTACATTTTAGCAAACGTAGCAAATTTGAAAGTTTCTAGAAAGACGAGAAAAAAGTAAAAAATTTAAAGATATTCGAAGTGTAGAGAATTTATTAAAAAATTATTAAAAAATAATATTTAAAAAATAAATTGCTGGATTAGCAAATTGCAATTTTATTTGCTAAATTAGTATGTTTTAATTTGCTAAATTCGACAAAATATTTTTAATTTACTAAATCAGCAAATATATTTAACTTGTTAAATTAGCAAATATGTTCATTTGCTAAATTAGTAAATATATTTTTAATTTGTTAAATTGGCAAGTATATTTTTTAATTGGTTAAAATAGCAAATGGGCCAATATCTTTGATAATTTAGCAAATTAATAAATATATTTAAATTTGCTAAATTAATCAAAATATTTTAATTTTCTGAATTTGCAAACGTGCTAATTTATTTGTTAAGTTAGTAAATATATTATATTTGTTAAAGTAGTAAATATGTTTTAATTGCTATATTATTAGCAATTAAATATTTTGTTGCCAAATTTATTTTTCAATTGCTAAATTGTTAGCAAAAAGTAAAAAGTTACAACAATAAATTACAGCATTGTTTGCTACTTTTGCTAAAATGCAAATAGTGAGATATTTAAAATAAAATGGAAAAATCACAAAACTAGCAAAATTCTTACTCCTTGCTAGTTCATAGTAAAATAATAAAAATGCTATAACGAACAGTAGCAAAATTGGCAGATTCGCGATAAAGTCTAATATTTCTTAAAGTTTCAGTTGAACACTTAAAATCGCACCTATCGGTCAGACTTTGCTAAAAATTAGCAAAATAAATTGAAAAACTGAAATTAGCAAATCTGATCGACATTTGCACGAATCGTCTCCCACCACAGAGACCGGACCAAGTACTGAGACACCACCATCGCTAAATAAATATCCTAGTTACATTACATGAAAAATCCAGTCTGTATAAATAACGGGTATTATAGTACATAGAGGAAGCATTTACAATGATTGTACGTAACGAGAAACAGTTCTTTGTTTTAAGTACAAACACGCGAGTTCGACTTTCGTATATATGTTATCTTTATACAGTGCGCTGATTCGCGTTTGCGAATCGACGAAAAATCAGAACGTTCGCTAACTGTGTTACAGTCTAGCAAACGCAATTGGCTAAGTGACGGTTTTAGGCATTCTGATTTTTCCAACTTTCATTCAGATATCAGTAAAGTTTCGGTCTCGGTCGTACTTTCGAGAAAACCGAGAAAATCCAGCCATTTTACTAGATTGTAGCAATTTGCTAGATTTTTAGCAAAAACGGAAAATAGACTTTTTCCTGTACGAAATGATTCTATGGACTTTTATTCAATGCTGTGCAGATTTTTCAAAATGCACGGAATTTATAAATTTTCTAAAAACAATTTTGGTAGACAAATGGCTAATTAAAAATTTCGAAATTAATTGCAATTTTAATTCAAATTTACAAGTTTTGTGCGTTTGTGCTATTTAAAAAATAATTTGGGTGGAAACTGAGCTAAATAAATTTACTAGAATTTTAGCAAAATGGTTTTGCTGGAATTTTAGCAAAATGATTTCCTAGAATTTTAGCAAAATTAATTTGGCGGATAAAATGCTAAAAATTCAAAATGGACAAATTCAATTAGAATTTGAATTCAAATGCACAAGCTAATTTTAGAATTCTAGTCAAATAAATAGGCTAGAAATTAAGCTAAATAAATTTACTAGAATTTTAGCAAATTTGATAGAATTTTAGCAGAATTATTTTGCTAGAATTTTAGCTAAATTCAGCTAGAATTTCAATAAAAGTAATTGATCAAAATTTTTGCAAAATAATTTATTACTTACAATTTTATTTAACAATTTACTAGAATTTTAGCAAAATAAATTTGGTAGCTAAATTACCAAAAATTCCAAGTTTTCAAATTAAATACAATTTGAATTCAAATGTAAAAGCTTTGTGCTATACATTTAAGCAAAAGGAAGATATTTAAGCTAAATAAATTTTAGCAAAATTCTTGTCTAGCGTTAGCAAAATAATTTGGCTAAAATTTTAAAGACAATTTGCTAGATTTTCATGAAATAATTTACTCGAATTTTAGAGACAATTTGCTAGGCTTTCATGAAATAATTTACTAGAATTAAACAAATTAATTTGCTAGAATAACCAAATGAACTTATCGTTGTTAGAAATAATTCAGTAGACCTGTCTTGAATTTCACAAAAAGAAAATTTTAAAAACTGCAGAATTTCAAAATTTGCACTAAATTTGTAAATTTGCTATAAAATTTTTCTTAGCTAAAATAAAAAAATCGCATTTTTGCAAAATCCAGTGCAGTTTCAAGTGAAACCCACGAGTTACTGAATGATTTCATAAACTGCAATTTATCCAGAATTAGCTACAATTATAGCAAAATGTACTGTCCTATTTTTCTCGGCAGAGTCAACGCGATTTGGCTCTGTACAGTTTAAACTAATATAGTTCGATGCTCTCGCGTTTAGAATCGACGACACTTTTTTCTCCGCCAAAAATAGACTATGCTTCAATCGAATGTTATTTCTTTTCACTCGTTCACTCAACATTATTAAAATTCTTCTTCTTTCTACACGAATTTTGGAAGTCACATGTGACTGTCGGGAATTAAGTAGCGGAAGGATACAAAACAACTCGTTTACGTGTTAATTACAGTGGAAATTATTTGCAGCTTCTTCACACGCTGTAATAGTTTTAACAACTGTAACGAATCGCAATGAAGTTACACTTTCGTCGTGTAATGAAATACCGCGAATTCCCGCTGGTTTTTACCTTTGCGCATATTTTCGTTAATGAAAACACGCCTCTGTTATCAAAGAATCGTTAGATTCTATTTGCTGAAGAACTTCGTGTTTGGAACTGAAAATTGAGCGAAAGTTCGTTCGGAGATGATAATATGAACTGCGTCAAACATTCGTCGAAAATGTTGTTTCTCCATTAACGCGTCGTTGGGTGAAAGAAATTTGACATTTGGAGTGTGAATTTTGGGAAAAAAGTGATTTTTCATTCGGATGAAGCGTGGGTAAAAATTTGGCGGAAAGCAGTGTAAAAATCATGAAGATTGTTCATATTTTGTTGTTATTCGATTAAAATTATTTGAAAAACTGCATTGCTAGTTTTGTTTTCAATTTTAATTTTTAAGGACCGTATATGGATTAGGTATGGACCACATATGGACCATATGTAATTTATATATGGTACATATATGGACCATATCTAATTCATATATGTTCCATATATGGACCATATCTAATCTATACATGGATCATATATGGTCCATATCTAATCCATATATCGCTCATATATAATATATCGATTAGATATGAACCATATATGAACCATATGTGGACCATATCTAATCCATATATGAACCAAATATGGACCATATCTAATCCATATCTAATCTATATATGGACCATATATAATCAATACATAGACCATATATGAACCATATCTAATCCATACATGGACCATATATGGACCATATCCAAATCAATGCATGGACCATACATGGACCATATCTAATCCATATGTGGACCATATATAGACCACAACTAATCCATATATGGACCACATATGGACCATAACTAATCCATATATGGACCACATATGGACCACATCTACTCCATATATGGACCACATATGGACCGTATCTAATCCATATCTAATCAATACATGGATCATGTATGGTCCATATCTAATCCATACATGGATCATATATGGATTAGATATGGACCATATATGGACCATATCTAATCTATTTTTAATCCATATATGGACCATATCTAACTCATGCATGGACCATATCTAATTCATATATGGACAATATCTAATCTATTTTTAATCCATATATGAACCACATCTAATCCATGCATGGACTAGATATTTGGACCATATATGGACCATAAATGGACTATATCTAATCCATATATGAACCAAATATGGACCATATCTAATCCATATATGAACCAAATATGGACCATATCTAATCGATATATGAACCAAATATGGACCATATGTAATCCATATATGAACCAAATATGGACCATATCTAATCCATATATGAACCAAACATGGACCATATCTAATCCATACATGGATCATATATGGTCCATATCTAATCCATATATGGACCATATAAGGACCATATCTAATCCATATCTAATCCATATATGAACCACATCTAATGGACCATATATGGACATCAGAAAGAGAATGATTTTGTTTGAATGTAAAATAAACATAAACAATCTTCACAACTGACTATCGCATTCGGGAAAGTTACGACCTACATTTGATCGGCGATTCTCTACAGCTCGGTCGTCGTCTCCGCGCTTTGGTCACCGAGATAGGAGAAACCGAGGTGCGAGTAGTCTTTCCGCTCCCGAAATATGACGTTGTCGTTGGACGGGCTGAGGTTCATCATGTCGCCCGTGTGATTGAACAGCGGATTCAGCACCGGCGTCTCCCGGCTGAGCGTGTTGCTGTTGTTGTTTTTGCGCCCGAGGGTCGAACGGCGCAACGAGTGCACGTTCGAGTCCGCGTGGTTGCCGATTATGCTGGACGCGCGGGCGGTCGTCGCAGCCTCGGAACTGACCGGACTTTGCTGTCCTAAAATCGTGAAATAAAATACATTTTTTCCACAAAAAGTACATAAAATGTAAACTAAATGAAAAAAGAAAAATTTGTGAAAAATAAATGTTTATGCCAAACATATGTCCTGTTTATGTGTTATATATTGCTGTTATAAAATTGTGAAATAAAATATATTTTTTCCATAAAAAGTACATAAAATGTGAATGCTAAATAAAAAAGGCAAAATTTTGTGAAAAATAAATATTTGTACCAGACATATGCCCTATTTATGTGGTATATATGATTTTCAGAAACATAAATCATATTTCAGCAATTGATTATTAATACTAAACTTTTTTTAATTTTGCACAAATATATTTTGCCAAGAACCCAAATATCGAGATTAAAAAAAATCCGCAGCATACGCGAATCCCGTTTTGAGTGGCACGAGGCGATAATCTCGCAGCCGCGGGTTTGCTAAAGTGTGAAATAATGCGAAATGGATTGAAGCTTGGCAAGGCGGTAGTCTTGACCGGATGCTGTCAGGGGATGAGGGAAAGGTCTGATTTCGAGAGAGGACAGTGAAAAGAAGCGAGATCGATATCTGCCGGGAAGTCGCCGGACATCCTGGGAAGGATTGAGCGCCGAGTATTCTTTTTCAAAGAATTACGAGACTGTCCCGAATCGCGCTTTTTTGCCCGATAAATCATGCCCGGACGTGATAGCTAAAAACAAGGGCAGAAATATATAATCAAACGCGACTGCAATTCTCAAAAACAGATCCCCATTATCAGACGTGCGTTCGGCCATGTTTACGATGATTTATTCCCCGGTTTGGCGATGTAAATCGCAAAAACGCGTGGTATGGAGAAAATGTTTCATTTATACATGGACCATCCATACATGGTTCATATCTGATCGATATATGAACCATACATACATGGTTCATATCTGATCGATATATGGACCATCCAAACATGGTTCATATCTGATCGATATATGGACCATCCATATATGGTTCATATATAATCCATATCTGATCCATATCTGACCCATATATGGACCATCCATATATGGTCCAAATCTGAGTCATATATGGACCTACCATATCTGAATCCATGTATGGACTATCCACATCTGATTGATATGGTCCATATCTGCTTGATATGTGGACCATCCATGGATGGTCCATATCTGATCCATATATGGACCTACTATATACGGACCTACGATATCTGAATACGTAGACCTACGATATACGGACCTACGATATATGGACCATCCATATCTGATCCATATATGGACCTACGATATCTGAATACATATATGGACCATCCATATCTGATCCATATATGATACATATATGGTCCATATCTGACCTACATGTCCATATATGGACAATCCATGTATGGTCCACATCAGATCCGTATATGAATCAGATACGGACCATTCATACATGGTTCATATCTGATCGATATATGGACCATCCTATCTGATTCCATATATGGTCCATATATGGTCTATATCTGATTCCATATATGGTCCATATATGGTCTATATCTGATTCCATATATGGTCCATATATGGTCTATATCTGATCCATATATAGTCCATCCATACATGGTCCATATCTGAAATGTGGACCAACCATGATGGTCCATATCTGAAATGTGGACCATACATGATGTTCCATATCTGATCCATACATGGACCTACGATATCTGATCCATAATTGGACGTACGATATCTGAATCCACATATGGACCATCCATATCTGATCCATATCTGAATCCATATACGGACCATCCATATATGATAGATATAAGGTCCATATCTGACCCACATGTCTGTATATGGATCATCCATGTATGGTCCATATCTGATCCATATATGGATCAGATATGGACCATCCATACATGGTTCATATCTGATCGATATATGCACCATCCATATATGGATCATATCTGCTCGATATATGGTCCATATCTGATCCATATCTGACCCATATATGGACCATCCATACATGGTCAATGTCTGATCCATATATGGACCACCTACCATATCTAAATCCATCTATGGACCATCCATATCTGATCCATATGTGGACCATCCTATCTGATTCTATATATGGTCCATATATGTTCCATATCTGATCCACAGATGGACCGTCATATCTGATTCCATATATGGTCCATATCTAATCCATATATGGACCATCCTATCTGATTCCATATATGGACCATCCTATCTGATTCCATATATGGACCATCCTATCTGATTCCATATATGGTTCATATCTGATGTATGGACAATCCATGTTTGGTCCATATCTGATCCAAATAAATGGTGCATATCTGATCCATATATGGCCCATGCATACATGGTCCATATCTGATAGATATGTGGACCATCCACGTATGGTCCATATCTGATCCATATGTGGCCTATCCATGTATGGTCCATATCTGATCCATATAAGGTCCACATCTCATCCATATATGATAAATAAATGGTCCATATCTGACCCATATATGCCCCATATATGTCTATATCCCCATATATGGATAATCCATGTATAGTCCGCGCCTGATCCATATATGGATCAGATATGGACCTTCCATATATGGTGCATATCTGAGCCATATGTCCTTATATGATACATATATGGACATATGGATATATATGTATATATATGGATATATATATCCTTATCCCATCTTTCCATATATGGAACATATTTTATTTATATGTAGTCAATATCTGATCCATATATAAACGATGTCTGACGGATACAGGTATTAAATTATTTCTAGTCATGAGGAATTGCGATCTACATATTTAGGCAAACTAATCCAAGATTCGAACTCACCAGTGCTGCCACTGTTGTCCTTCGTGATGTAGCTGACATTGTCCAGGCTGAACGCGTGATTGGTGTTACTGAAATCGATTTGCAGGTCGTTGTAACTGTCGCTGTCGTCGACCGGAACGCTCATCTGAAGCACCTGGGTCTCGTACTCCTTCAAGTTGGGCTCGACGTAAACTGGGTCATAGCGGGGCACCACGTACATCCGCTGCATCCGCTCCTTGTACGCCTTGTATCTGCCGGCACAAGGCAAAACACGGGGTCATACGGCATTCATTACGCGAACCTGACTTAACAAATTCGTTCGCGTCGAAACGTCAACATTGCCATACGTGACGCGCCATATTTCACGTCACGGCAATTTAGCGCATTTAGTTCGGCCGGAACTTGAAATTAGCGTTCATTTCATGCATTTTAATGTCAGTCTCCCGACTGAACTTTTGATGAGAAAACGCGGTTTCGCCGATGTTTATGTCGGTTTCGTGGCCAACGAGCGTTTGTTTACACGATTTTCAGCGGGTAAACAAATGTTTGAATGTATAAAGTGGAAGAATTTATAGTTTTATGGAAATATATTTTTTACGTGCTTTTATAACGAAAACTAAAGGCTTTTTGTATGTTTTTTGGGTGTAAAGGAAGTATTTTGACATTTTTCGAATGTAAATAATAGTTTGTTTACGTGTTTAGAATGTAAACAAACAATTGTTTACATTTTTAGAATGTAAATAATCTATTGTTTACATTTTTAGAATGTAAACAAACTACTGTTTACGTTTTTTAAATGAAAACAAACTACTGTTTACGTTTTTTAAATGTAAACAAACTATTATTTACGTTTTTAAAGTGTAAACAAACTCTTGTTTACATTTCTTGAATGTAAACAAAGTATTATTTACATGTTTTGGAATGTAAACAAACTTTCATTTATATAGTTTTGAAAAAAGCGTAAGTCAGATTCTGACAAGTTTTCAATAAAAATATTGTTATACGTGAGACTATATTTTATATGTACCAATATAAAAAATGATTTTCTTCATGGAAAAAATATGTACAAATTACAAAAATTGTTATCTGAATTCAAAAAATTCAAAGAGACAGACCATTTTAAAAGGATACATTTTTCTTGTCTGTTTGACCTCTGTAGTAATATACAATTATTAATATATTCATCACACGTAAACTAACTTCTATTGTAGCTAAACCAAGGTTGAACACACTCTGTTTACAAACAAACGTTTGTTGACATCTCGTTTGAATGTAATCAAATCTTAATTTCTATGATATTCGATCGAAAAATATTTGTTTTTTTTATCGTAAACAAACATTCTCTAAAGGAACGCCAGTACTTAAATTGGTAATCGATTTGAAGTCGGCCATTTATTAACGAACCTATTAACATCAGTTCAATGGGGTCGAGAATAGTATTGCAAAAACAATGCTTCGATACCGTCCATCGAGACTTCATCTTAATATCAAAGATGTCGAAACTGGAATGACATTGTTCAAAGAAACACTTAATCGCTAATTCAATCTGTTGTTATTCCTTAGGGTTTTGTTCAAATGCAAAAAACTCCGATTCGATACTGCTTTTTTAATTAAAAAACAAATTTACTTTCCTTCAAATCGCGTTTTTTATTGTCAAGAACGTTTCAAGTACTTTTTTCAATTAAAGAAACTTTTCATTATACACTGTTGAATATATATAAAAAATGTTTTGATTATAATTTAAATGTCAAAAAGTCCCTGTTAGACATAATGCGTAAATAGAATCTTGTATTTACTTATATTAACACAAAATAAAAACAAACTGTGTGTTTTTATATTTTAAAATGTAAACAATAATGTTTACATCATTATTTACATTCTTATGAATGTAAATAAACTCTTTGTTTACATACTTGCAAATGTAAACAAATTCTTTGTTTACATACTTTGTTTACATACATCAAAAAGTAAACAAACTCAAAGTTTACATACTAAATTACGTAAATAAACCATCTATTGACCCTTTTTACAGTGTAAACAAACACATATTTGCGAATTTGTCCACATACTTGCAAGTGTAAACAAACTATTTGTTTACATACTTTAAAATGTAAACAAACCATATCTACATTTTCATTCTAGTTGGTTTATTTTGTAAACAAATCAACTATTGACATTTTTTACTATGTTAACAAACACAAACTTGCAAATGTAAACAAATTCTTTGTTTACATACATTAAAATGTAAACAACTCTATGTTTACACACTCATTTATCTAAACAAACCATTCATTGGCATATTTAATGTAAACAAACAATGTTTACATCCTCTTTGTTTGTAAACAAACAATGTTTACATCCTCTTTGTTTGTAAACAAACAATGTTTACATCCTCTTTGTTTGTAAACAAACTTCTCCCCGCATTTTTTGGCATAAAAACGCCCGAAATGTCCGACAACAAAAGTTCCCCGTCGCAGCAGCAGCGAGGAACGAATAACGCTTTAATGTGACTGAACGGTGTGGCGTACCTCGACCAGGAGACGCAGATATATATAATGCCGGCTATTCCAAGCACGAGGATGACACAGGCGATGACGATGAGGGCATAAGGAAACACCTCCCCGCTGAAGGCGATGGCAGTCTGCGTGCGTAGCGACTGTTCGGTTGACATTACGGGCGCGTGGATATCGACCGCTTTTGCATGAACGACCATTGACACCTCGGCAGTTATGTCCGACATGGTCTCCTGCTCGAGCAAATTTCTGCGACAAAAATTCTGCCTTTTAAGACGGAGCGTCGAGCTGTCTTGGAAAGTTAGGTTGTAGGGGACTTAGGTTGGGCTATGCGTGAGGAGGCAGGAGTAGTATGTTAGTAGGAGGCAGGTGGTTATGCAATTTCCTTGATTAGTTTATCGCGGTTTATTTAAATGGACGCGAGGAAGGCTGGGCTTTGTTCAGGAGAAGTTGGAGGTTTCGCGAGTCCATCCGAGGTATTAATAAAAATAGCAATTGTAATTGGGAATTTGCATTAGGATCAGTTTCTATCTGATTATTAAATTCGTCTTGAATCATTTCATAATGAGCAAATGTATTATATTCTCTCATCATGCTACCAAGATATTTAAAATATCGGTGTTAAGATGGTCTAAAATATTAGAACGGTGATTGATAGCTTCATTTTGGTCAACTATAACTGTCCATAATTTGATAATATATTTGTCCTTGAATTTTGAAGCAGAATAGCCTAGGACGCCTAGGAAGCTTTAGCCTAGGAAAGGTGAAATAATTATTGTGGCATCAGGTGGGTATAGTAACGTATTAATTTGATAATATATTTGTCCTTGAATTTTAAAGCAGAATAGCCTAGGACGCCTAGGAAGCCTTAGCCTAGGAAGCCTTAGCCTAGGAAAGGTGAAAGAATTATTTTGGCATCAGGTGGGTATAGTGACGTATTAATTTGATAATATATTTGTCCTTGAATTTTGAAGCAGAATAGCCTAGGACGCCTAGGAAGCCTTAGCCTAGGACGCCTAGGAAGCCTTAGCCTAGGGAAGGTGAAAGAATTATTGTGGCCTCAGGTGGGTATAGTGACGTATTAATCTGATAATATATTTGTCCTTGAATTTTGAAGCAGAATAGCCTAGGACGCTTAGGAAGCCCTAGCCTAGGAAAGGTGAAAGAATTATTGAGGCATCGAATATTGGTATAAATATTGATGATTCTGAATTAGTTCCATCAATTAATGTATGAAGATATTCGGGACTCGCATAGGAACAGGTGGAATTTTCCACGACCTCAACAATCACTGAAAAAATTACTAATAATGTATAACAAAAATTAACAAAAAATTTTTGTTATACATATAATGAATAACAAAAATTAAAATAATGTATAACAAAAATTAACAAAAAATTTTCCAAAACTACCAGGTAGTATAGGACCTGGTGGTGTTTTAAAATAAGACACCGGTGCGAACCTTTTAACCCGACTGTTGTTCCTCTCAAGAATCATCTCCGACTCCGGGTCGACGGCGTAGAACCATACGTCCGAGTCCCCGGGGAAGGTCTCTACGGTGCCGTTGACGGTAACGTTCTTCCTCTCGGCGATGTTCTGGATGCCGATCAGGAGTCCGCTCCTCTTTTGCGTGATCCTCGCGATCTTCTCGCCCTCCTTTTGCAGACTTCCGGGAGGCGCACCCTGGATCGTCATCACCAGGAGGTGCTCGTTGTCCACCAGGTTCACGACCACCGGGGCCTCGTTGGCGTTCGAGTTCCCGGTGGAGTTGGGGTTGTCCTGGACGCGCACCCGGAAACGCAGAGGGAGATGGTCCTGGGGAACGGAGGCGAGGCTGGTGGTGGTCCGGACGATCCCGGTGAAGCTGTCGATGGCGAAGTAGGCGTCGCCGTCGCCGGGCAGGAGCTGGTACTGGAGCTTGCCGAACTTGCCGTTGTCGCGGTCCTGGGCCTGGACCTGGAGCACTGTGGAGGAAAACTGGGCGGTGCGGGGGACGGCGGCGAAGTAGCGGGACCTGGTGAGGTTCGCGTCGGGGAAGAGGAACTCGGGCTGGTTGTCGTTGACGTCGATCACCTGGACCTTCACCTGCGGGGGAAAAGTGGGGGAGATCAGTGGAGATAGGGAATTTTAAGGGGTACTTCAATCCATTCAGGATTGATGTTTTTGCATTATTTTGGGAATTTTTTTCTCCAAAACTAACATGCGTATAAAAAAACAAATTAGTACGTTAGAAAGATCTGTATTTCGGCTTCATTTTACAAATTTTTCAACAAAATTTTATTGAAAATAGCGGAGAAA
>JABFPB010005745.1:0-12897 GCA_022817645.1 Ceratoteleas bidentatus
TGAAATTGACCGGAAATATTCTTATAATAAGAGGATTTTATTCTCACGAATATCCAGTTCTAAAGGTTTTCAGAATCGCAGAACAAAGTATTTTGTCTCTTATCTTTCAGTGGTGTAAGAGAGAGAAAGTAACTGTGAAGGCTTTTCTCGTCTGCTACTCCTAGACCAAAAATCTCTTCCAACTAACTTCGGCTTCGCGTGTTCAAATCATCGTCCGTTTTGCGTGTCTGATTGTTTGCAAAATCGTTTGTCAGCAAATTCAGTTTGTGCAAATATATTTGATGGAATTGATGTGAAACTCTACGATGGATACTTTAATTGAATAACTTTATTTGAATCACTGTACGAATTTCTACTACTTGTATTGCTATTTTCTTTTATGGCACTTAAACCATTTGAGGTTATGTCGGAACATCGTAATATGCAAGAACTTTCATTATTCTTATCATAAACTTATCATTGTACTGCTTAATAAAACTATTATGGCTGATGATCAGAATAATTATACTTACGTTGAGAATAAAACTACCAAGAGGATTTTATTCTTATTATAAGTGGAAATATTCTTGGATCATATTCAAGTGGAAAATCCACTGATGAGAAGAATATTCTTCTCATCATGAAGGTACTGTTTTTAGAATTTGGGTAAAACCCTTTTCTTTTGATGTCTAACACTTTTCGTGTCTAATATTTCAAACTGTTTTAAATTGAGACCCTTGTTTTGTGATGCAATCTAATTCTTTTATCAAGAACTCTTTTCAGTACGATTTCTGTTTGAAAATCCAATCGATTTTTAGCATGACTTCAGATTCTGCCATCCGCAAGAAGATATTTTTTCGAGTGTTCGCGCGGCGCATTCGAATACACAGTGCAACTGCTGCGGCGAGGCTGGGTTTGCGGCGAAAACGCAGACGGATTCATTTTGGGTCCGAAGGCGACCGCACACATATAAACGTCGCAAACTACCCTCTAAACTAAGCCGCAGCGAGAAGCCGGTTGGCGTTCGAGGGTTAGCGGGCGCGTTGCACCCTAGTCTCCCGATTCAATTCCCAGTAATCCGAACCCTCCGCTACGACCACTCATTTTCATCCTTACCCTGTTATTCAACAATGCTACTTACCCTATAAGCGGAGCACACATTTTGCAACGCGCGCGTGTCCGCCCGATGCACTTAAGTCCACACTTAACGCAGACCCATCCACTAAACAAAGCTAATTTAGTGTCCCCGTAAGTACCAATATTTCGCAAACAAATACAGAATGCGCGGTTAAACATTTTACGCCGAAATAAATTAGCACGTCTAAGCGGGCTCGAATTGCTTCGTCGCAACGGAGGGGTTGTTCAATGAGTTACGATACCGGAATAATGGCTCTTCAGTCAGATGTAGCCGGACTGTTGAAAGAATGCGGACGGAGGAACGAGTAGCGAGAGTACACGACACAAGTGTGCCGCGAGTATATTTTATGTATATGTTGGCGGATGCGCTGCGTCAATAAGTACGTGAGATGGGACGGGCTTTGTCAAATTGGACAATTTTTGACGAGTCTGACGATGAATTGATAGATTGAGTCTTTATTTGGATTGATTGTCCTGAGGAGTGTATTCGGAAATACTGAAATAATGGGTTGTATTGAAAAATGGGTGTAGTGAATCGTAATTTTGTTTTTTTAACTGTGAAACAATTTTCGACAGTATTTAAATTATAGAAGGAGGAAAAGAGAATTGTATAACAATTACAAATTAAATTACAACTAAGAAAAAATGTTTTAATACAAAAATTAAAAAAACTAAATACAACTACATGTTTCATTTCCCATCTTAAACTTTTCGAAGGAGATTTGTATGATGCGGATCGCTAAATCAACGGTCCATTAGTTTACTATTTATTTTTACAATCTATCTCGTAATTTCGACATATTCTCCCTTCATACTCTTTCATTTCTGAACAACTTGGACGGTCCATGAACTCCCCCATCTTCCAAGCAAGCTTAATTGCAAAGTAAACAGCCTGACGACATCTAGAAGCGAATTGAGATAAGTTTCTAAATTGTTACAGGCCGCATACGTGTGAAAAGCTCCATTTACGGGACATATGTGCGCCATTTACGTTTTTTGTCAGCCGCCAGTTCGATATAAAGAACGAATTTGTCCCCGAGACGATACAAATTAGTTTAACGACCGGAGTCCGGGCGATTAAGAAAGTATATTTCGTAATAGGGGGAGCGTAAAAGAGGAAGAAAAAGGAAGGCGGAAGGGACCGGGGCACTGGAGTCGACGGTCGTCGTTTTTTTCGTTAGCTCAGTTGGATTAGACGCGACGTTTAAAGAGCGGCCAAATAAAGCAGTACGCCGCGAAAGTTTCGCAAGTGTCGCGCCCGCGGATAATTGTCGGCTTTATATCATTTTTCTGCAATGTATCTGTGCAATCACGTATTACAGTTGGACTGCTATGTTTTAATTACGTAACTCGAGAGAGAGAGTAACTTTTACGACTCTATTACCGTGTTCTCTACATCGTGATGTTGAATCACGTACTGCCGGCGTATTATAGACCGTCGACTGTTCACCTACGTTTATTATTCTTAATGAAACGCTAACTTACACAAAGTCGGCTTTAGTAAGAACATAAACGTACCTTTGTTTTACAAATGCGATTTATTGAATTGTTACGCGTTTTAAAATTAAGCGCGAATTATCATTTCGTAGCCAGCTCGCAGCCGGAAGCTTTTAAGCGAGATTATGGGCGGTTTGGAAACAATGCTCGGCGAGTTGAATTGCACTTTCATCGATTGATTTAACGACTTTATTAGTCGCCCGGGACTTGACAGTTTTTTGGACCGGTAATTAGTGGAGTTCGCAAGTCGGGCCGTTACGAGTTATCGCTCTGGATAAAGCGTAGATATTTTGACGCGACGCTATCAATAAAGTGGGTTTAATGGCACTGTCGTCGGGCGAAGCGTTGTTTTCGGTTTGTTCCCGTTCGCCGATACAGCGCCGCTCAATTGGCCGAAATTTTATTTTCGCGACCGCTGTCGAGCAAATTTCGGTTTAGTGCCGTTTACATGGCCGTCAAACGGCAACTGCCGATAATTCGCGATCACGAGTGGCAGTGAAATTCGCTAAGAACGTTCGGTTTCGCTCCGAGCGAATCAATTCGTACGGATAAAATATAGGCGATTCCTTTTATTCCTTCATTTCCCGCACGGTCGATTCTGCGAGATTCGCGTTTCCATTGTCGCGTTTTCTCGCACTTCTAATCTCTCGTTAGGGGCACAATTATTAAGGCAATGTTTCGGTAATTCGATCTCTTCTTTGTGTTTTGGAACATTTAATTGAATATTTCAACAAAGCGTTAGATTTGTGAAATTGGTAATTTGAATAATTTTTAAGATTGGTAATATAATAAATAATTACATCAAATTTTCGTGAATAATAGATATGGTTTGAAATCAAATTCGTGTAACTTTAATTTACACGGTTTAGGATTATAATTTCTTCACTGAAGCCAGTTTCCTAACTATGACCATTATAATATAAAGGACCATATATTGAGGGTGTCAAGTAAAACCTTCGTATATAGTTTCAATAACGTTGCATGTTTAGGCGTTTTGTTACGGATAAATTTATGGTTTGTATTTTTAGAGGTACGAAATTGTTTCACTCACGAATCGTTTGCCTTCGTGGGATAGTAATTGACTAAATAATTGGATTGTTGTAAATACGATGAAATTCCTTTGATGGATTAAACAATTATTTCGATTATCTTTTAAATGGAAATAGATGCTGGAATTACGTATTATAAAATTCGTTATTTTTCACTGCGTTATAATTTTAAACACGACAAAAATATTCTACCTCTTAATTAAGCTAAATATGATCTGTTCGTTCAGTAAATGATTTTCACTGTAATAACTATGCGTAAATGTTGTAATTATAAGGCACATTAACATATCGCAGTAATCTAACGAAAATTGTAAGTGAAAAATGTTTGTCACATTTTAACAGTATTTATTATTACTTATGTGAAATATATTTATACACTGCCAAGCACTTTAAAACGAGGAAAACAATTAACATTTATAAAGCATCAAAATAAAGTGCTTTAATGAACTTCATTGATTTCAAGCAAATATATTTCAGATTTACTTTAAAACCAACAACTATTATGGTTGATCTTCAAATTAAATGATCACTTGGCAGTTCATTTATATAGATTGCAATTTATTTTATCGCAATTAAATATTTATCGTACTTTTTATTACAGTCAGTCAAAATGGTATATATTAAGTTATTTTGAAGTCACAATGTGAAGTAAAATATATTTCTCGTTCATTTTAATTAAAACGACGTTAAAAATTAAAATAATGTAATGCTTCTGCACAGTAATTATTCTGATATGTATGTAGAAATAGAATAAATCGTTTTTCATAAAATTAATTACACAGTGTGCAAACTGCTTTTTAAGTCGGACAATAATTGCATGTTATATATTTTGCATTAAAATGGGAAATATGTGAGAAGTTGTACAAATGTGAAATTAATGAACGTATTTTGAAACAATATTTAACTGTTTAAAAAAACTGAAGATATATTATCATTTGCTTTCGTTTCTATATACTAAATACAATGCTGTCCATTATCTTACAATTATCTTTAATTAAATCGATAAATTATTCGTAATTGAAGTGCATATTTGTTGTATCCCTTACATATGATTATTTTAAAAATAGGTACAATAGGAATAAACAATTTAAAACAAACGTTTTATTTTCGATTGGGCTCAAAATGAATTTCAAAGACCTCTATGGCTCAAAAGATAGTGACACTGATGTATTTGGACAAGAAACAGTTTTATCGACTTTTTGGGGGAAAGAATACCCCTCCCAAATTATAAACAATTCCAAAACAATTTTTGTCTCAAAATGGGCTCAAATACTCAAGTAGCATTTATGAAAAAGTCGATATAGAGATTTACATAATCTTCTTCCATATATACATACAACATTCCACTGTATTAATAGTGGGATACCATCCTAACACTATAATTAAGTATAAATCATACGGTATGAAGATACAGTAAAAATACATTTGTTTTAAATCGAGCAAATCCGGCATTTTTGCCACTAATTAATAATTGATACCAATCATTATCAGTAATAAGTAATATTCGTTCAGCATTTTTTTATATACGCTGTCAGTAAATCATTTTTAACATAGCATTACGTAAACACCAATTCATCAAATAAATATCCACCGGAACTTTACAGCAGGGGCATCTGAAACAAATAACGCTTTCTTGATGGCACACATTCCGCATTAAATTTAGTTTCCGACCGTAACCGTAATAAAACCCGAACGCTACAAAAACGCACGTCTTCTTCCCGTCTCGATCCCCCAAAAAACGTTTCGCTTTTTTCAGCGCATCGTCTCCGCGAAAGATACTCGCTTCCGCGCCGAAACAAACCGTCTCCATGAACTCTTATCTAATCCACTCCATCATTCATTCGACGAACGCCCAGGAAAGCGCGTTTCCAATTATTTCCCGTTCCAAATCCATTCAATCCCGGTCCATTAAACAACAGACAATTTCACGGCATGTTTAATTCGCAACACCCCCCCCCCCTCCTCGGCGGTCCTGAATGCCGCAAATTTGTCACCGAGGCTGCAGCAAAAATCCGTCCCAGCAGTATGTTAATTTTTCTAATCACCCTATTTCCGAGCCGCGTTGCTTTCATAACTATGATAATCCTGTTTATATAACTTTCTTTTCCACGCGCTTATTAATATGCAACCGTAATTAGAGCAACACTCGCATTTACATGAACATCGTGGATTTACATACGTTATTTCCATCCGTTGACTTTTTCACGCCGGCGGGCCTTCGTAAGACCGTCGTTACTTGCGCAAATTACGGCGTTTAACCTTCCCCCTCTCGCTTTCTTCGAAAAATTATTTCCACCCCACACCAGGGAGGGTTGCTTGTCTTCGATTCGGATCTATTTTACTGGGAAAAATTCGTATGACTGGGTGGGTGTCAGTGCGGCAATTATGTATATTATTTGATAAAGATAGTTTGAAAAGGTTTTTAATTATTTAAAAAAGGGTTTTGGCTTAAATTATTACGTAGATGTATTTTCATGGATTTATATATTATTATATATCATGTAAATACATGCATTTTGCATATTTTTTGCAAAAATGTTAGTTGCTAGAATAATAAAAAGTTATTCGTCCTTTTAAAAAAATTGTATTGTGTATTGTTAAGGGGACTCCGTTGCCATCTTTTGTTTTCAGAACGCTGAGAACACTTGTAAAAAATTCATACACTTCGCGGGTATATTGCAAGATCGTTGATTTTACGATACCGATCGCTGAATTAACAGCCCATTCTTATAATCTAGTTCGGGAAAAATAATTCTAATCATTTTTCTCCATGTGATCCCAATGGGAAAGGAACAAATATCCCAATACTGGCCCGACTTTGGCATGTTAGTACTCTGGCGTGTAGTTATCATTCCAATACTGGCCCAGTACTGATAACACTGGAACTCCGGAGTGGAGTTATCAGTACTGGCTCAGCACTGGCAATTTGGTACTCTGACAATTTCCAAGTGGGACAACTCTTTCCGTCCTGTATTAAAAGACATATTCAACTTTCAAACTCATCCACCCTAAATCAACAAGTTACAAATATATTGTTTAACGTGCACATTTTTTAAATGTTTCAGGTAAGCAACTATTTGTCACAGCATAATTCACCTTCCGATTTCTCAACATTGTTCGGAATTTACCGATCCTCACGACAAAATTCTTCTACACGACGACCCATCTACAAAACGTATGGCCACTGAACTAGTTATGTGTTCAGAAACCTTATAAAATAGGCAAAAGTTGATGTTCGTTCTATACTAAAATTTCAGCAGTTCACACTTTATAAAACTTTTCGACGTGGATCAAACTGAAAATGGAGAACTCATACACATGTTTATTCTTACCCATATAACGAGCAATTAGGATACGAATGTATCCTTAAAAAATCATTAAAGTAACACTTTTTTCATATGCGCTGCTGAAAAAATGATGTAGTAGTGATATTATCATAATAAGATCATAAGTTCTTATTATGATCCGATTCTATATGGGATACATTTATGCCCATATGGGATCCCATATGCGATTTGCATATGCGATTGCACATGGGTTCGTATGTGAAATGAATCGCAAATGTGATCTCACATATATGCGATTCGCATATGCCAATCGCATATATGAATCGCAAATAGAATTGCATATAGGACCGCATATAGGATGACATATAGGATCGGATATACACTGAGAGAAGTGAAATGTTACGCCAGCAAAAAACTTGTGTTGGAAACGCACAACAAAGGACACAAATATGTAAATACTGAAATAAAAGAAAGATAAACACATACTTAGTTTCTTTCTTTATTTCTAACCTTTATATATCTTTGCCCTCTGTTTTGCGTTTTCAACACAAGTCTTTTGCTGGCGTAACACATTATTTCTCTCAGTGTAGGATCGCATATGAGAATCATAAGAAGATCCACGTAAGAATCCTATATTCGATTCATATAAGCGTCATTATTTTCAATAGGATAAAGATACTTAGGAAAACCAAGATACTAGAATAAGTTGTCTGTTCTCAGATTAATAAACGCCTTCAAACCAACTTACTCCACCCATTCCTGCAATTATTTCTGTTAAAAATCCACTAAAGAATCCACTTATATCTCAGATATCCTACTTCCAAGAGTATTCCAACACCCTCCATTAACTCGCACGGACCCGATTTTTCTCACCGCTCAGACACTCCGCGAATAAGAGCCGGAAGTCAACTCGCGATCGTAAAACCTGGCGCCGGCACCCGATTTCGCGCGCTATCGCCGCTAGGTGGCGTGCGATTCGCGCCGATACGGCTGCCGTCGAAGCTGCCGAACGGAAGCGGAGGATTCACAGGCAGACACGATTTACGGGCACGTATTTGCATCCGCAGGAAACACGCCGTGGACGCAGCCAGTACTAAAACCGCGCGGATCATTAAAAAAAAAAAAGATACAAACAACGGCAGAAACGCGAGGAAACAAAAACGCGCGCGACAATAACGGGGCGCGGGTTTATTGGCGATCGCGCAACTGCGCTAACTATTCAATCACTTGTTAACCCGCGGATTATCGACCGACGTGTTTTATGGAGCCGCCGAAAAGAGCGCGCGGATGGGTCGTCCATATTTTAAAATCGCGAGTCGACGGCCCGTTTTTTCCTGCCGTACGAGCGAATGCTTTATCGCCGCTGGCGCGAGAGACGCCGCGGCAAGGATGCGCGGATTGACGGCAGTCGGGCGTCGTAAATTGTCGGGGTGATTAGGGGATATTGAGTGTTTAGTTGGTTCGGGCGAAAGTACGTGAAATTTAGTGCGGCCGAAATGAAACGCGGTCGGTTTTCACTGTAAAATGGTCCGCTGAACATATTTGAACATATTTGAATTATGATTGATTTTTTAAAGTGAATTTTCAACTTAATATTGAAACAGTGTAACAAAATAATGTTTCTCCACATTCACTGAATCTTCTCTCCTCAGTACCCAGAGAAAACTACTAAAGGTTAGATCAACGTTTAGAAAACAACGTCTACAAAACGTTAATGTTACCTTCTGTAGGTGACAATTCAATTCAATTACAAAACAGTATAAACTACTATATTTTGTAGCAAATTGTGATAAATTCCTAGTAAAAACTGCTTTCAAGCACGGTCAAATGCTGTAAACAAATGACACGCTGATTCAAACAAAAGAAAGATCGAATACTTCGAATGTCAACAGTGTCGGCGGTGAAGGTGAAGTCTCCAACTGTAAACCTCAAGAACGCGGGTTCGAGACTCTGTGTGGAAAATGCTTTTTTTTAAGAAATAGAATTTTCGATTACTGTAAAAATATAATAATTTGAAACATATAAATATAATAATTTGAAATATATAATAATTTGAAACATATAATGCGAAACATATACCAAATAATAAGAGAGGAAGCTTCGTCCTCGGAATGCTATATAATATAGTAATAATTAAGACAACTTTTCTCTCCGTGTACGTTCTGTCTGGGTAGAGGTCGTTCAGATTCATATTCAGAAGATTGAATTCACCTAATATTTTTCACAGTGTTTCTTCGATTTCGTTCTTTCTTTGCGGGTAAATATTGGGATTCCCGGGAATAACAACGAGATTGTATCGGTTTAAGAATGATAAGTGATTTTACGGCGCACACGGGGAGGGCTAATGCGGTTCGGGGCGCGTCCGGGAGGTGGCGCGTATTACCCCGGCGGGCTATTATGTAGTGCCGCGGCGCTGTTGTTCCACTTTCGGGTTTATGATTCGCGGCGGAGATTGATTGTATTTCGCTTTTTCTTCGGAGGCGAAGAACGAAATTAACCGTTCGATTGTTTCACCGGTGTGTCGCAATTAGTTCCGCGCACTCCCGGCAGTATTTTTCGTCGGACGGGCGAAAATGGGAGATCTTTTTTTCGCTAAACTTTTCTGACGGGATATCAAGTTTTGCCCCTGGACAGGTGTAACGCGACGACGCGCGTTTTGGAAGCTTGAATTTCGATTTCGAGTTCCACTGAAAGCCCGCGAAATTGATTTTTCCGTCGCGATGGCGAGACAGAACGGATAACCGGGCGTAATGGTACAAATATGACGATTGAAATATTTCATTCCTTCGGGTAATGGGTATCGAATGATTTCGCGTTTACGCGCCGTAACGGCGCGGCTGACGTATTGTTTCGCGATTGCTTTTATTGGATCAGAGCGTCGCTCGGTGATAATTACTTTCGCGTATTTAAAGCGTTATGCGAGGAGGCTATTAAACAAATCTGTGTGCCGAGGGATTATAACTTAAGTGGATTTATGTGTCGTTGTAAAGATTTCACGTGTTACACACGATAACGCGCGAGAAATTGTAATTGAAATTTGAGATACCTCGTTTTCGACGGCAAAGAAAATGTGTCTCGCATATGACGGAACTATATTCACGAGGAACAAAAAATTATGTTCAAGCTCAACGTTGCGAAGATCTTCCGCTGTTCTGCAGGAAATTTTATAAATCCTTCGCTACTAGTTAAAACAAATCGTAGCAACATTTAAACGTAACCTTATTCGCGTTGCAAAGCAAAACCTGTTACAACCTTCGGCGCGTTATTAGAAAAAAATGTATCTCGCGGAGTCAGCGGAATTGTGATTCAATACCGTTAAAAGCGCAGCGAAAGAATATTATTAAGGGGAAAAACACGAGGCATAAAAAATACATGAAAATTAATAATCCTCCTCGCGTTACGGCACCGACGCGCGAGCCGTTTGATAATAAATCAATTATTTATTATCCGAGTCGCTCTAATCTTTTTTACTTCAGTTATAATTATAGCCTCGCAACCTAATTTTTCGAAATATACTAAGAAAAATGTGCTATAAAAATTTTCTAGATTTCAATGTAAATTTTCAGAAATTTCAATGTACTGTATGTTAACTGCAAAGTATTATATTCTCTTTGGGACAAATTATACTTTCGATGAATGTTTCGGAGACTTAACAAATGATACTTGGCGATTTGTGGACATTTACCATTCCAAATGGGAAACTTTGGAGAAGCTACAGTAATTGTTTTCAAATGGAACACGATATACCACTATTACAAAATGGCATTGTTATACTGACCGTAAATGTAGAACATTTTACTGCAAGAATTTTCTGTGTGTCTGTTCGCGCGAAATTTGATCAACGCGGCGCGAAATAAAGTCACTCTTCAATCATGGCATTCAAATCCGCGTGAATAATTTATCTGCGCGTTATTGATCCGACTATTTTATGTTGTCTTTAACGGGCGCGCACTTCGAAAATTTATTGTAGTAACGTTTTGTTTCCGGTCACCATTTCAAATAAATTCGTAATACATTTTTATACAGCCTAGTTTCGTTGCTAAGCGGATGGAATATTTTTTAACGCAATACACTCCCGCGTCGATTAAACTAACAATAAATCATTCGTGACGGACAATACATAAATAATAAATCGTGAAATATCGAGTGCCGTATGAAGTTTCGGCGCCCGAAAAGAACGTCGCGGTAACTCATAACTTTTGCACACTCCAGGCCAAGTGCCTTTCCTCTGATTACTGTCGATATATCTAAACATGTTTAAGGATAAGACTTGTCTGAGAGCTATATTTCTTTAACGTTTTTGGAAATTATTACTAAAAAAAGGGCTTTGGGGAAACGGATTAATTAATTTTGCAGACAATCTTTCGACTTTACTACAGGATTTTTTATTGAAAAATAATTATATATATCGTTATTCTAACAAGTTGTTCGAAACTTTGTTTGAGTCACGCCGTTTCAGGGTAATCATTCCTGATCGTTACTGTGTTAAGAATCTGAAAAAAATGACTTCATTAATCAATATTTAATTAAACATACATGAATGTAGTATATGCACGGAGAAAAAAAGTATACTAAATTTTCGAATAAAGTATAGAAAAAGAATACTATATGTAAGTAATCAGAAAAATTCAAACACAGTATATGAAAAATTGGGATAAATATATGAATAACTCTAGAAGAATATTATAGTTATTCATACATTTATCCCAATTTTTCATATACCGTATTTGAATTTTTCTGATGACTTACATATAGTCTTCTTTTTCTATACTTTATTCTAAAATTTAGTATACTTTTTTTCTCCGCGTGCCCTCCTTTCATTCCGATTTTCCCACGCAAGTTCCCCCCGGTTTTGTCCTCGGCGCAGCCGCATTTCGGTCCTCAAAAATTTTGGCGAATCTTTCAGGCCCGTGATTACCAGCGCGCGCGCCCTCTCGGCGTACATTCCGACTGGCTCTTTCCTTTTTTGCGGCGTCCGCCCCGCGGACAAACTCGTTTTTGTCGCGCCTGCCTCCTTCGCATACAAGCAGATGCACACTTGTCTTTTCACTTGCACGCGGCAACAATTCACGTCGCCCGTACGAAGATTATTTACACTTCCTGCTCTCGCGCCCGGAGCGTCGCTCGTCAAGGCGAGAGAGCGCTCCGGGACAACAAGAGGAGTGCGCGCGCATTTTATATCGAGGGCCGCGCAGATAACGCGGATGAATTAATGGAACGTCGCATGCGACGGCCGCGCTGCAGGTTATAATGTATTTACGATGTCGGGCCGCGATAATGCCGCGTACACGCGGCCTCGGTCACCACGCATTTCAATTAATATCGCCCGAGTCAATGATATTCGCGGTTCTTGAAATTCGAACGCCCGATATTAATTGCCGAGCGTTGCGTGCGCCGCCCGGTCACGAATGCGCGCCTTTTTCGTCGACGAACCGGGTTCCGCGCGGTCCTTTTGGTCGTTGGCGAGACGGGAATGCGCGTTTTTTATTTAATTCGTGTAGCCGAGAAAATGTTTGGACAAACGCGCGCAGAAGAACGTGCGTAAAATGGGAGAAAAGTTGAGTCAGATTTACTGGACGGAGCATACATTGTAAAATTCAAGTATACATACTTGGTATCAGTTTCAAGGATATATAATTTAATTTTAAAGGAGAACTGTGAAATTGCAAGTTGATCTTTGTGAAATGTCATAAAGATCGCCCTAACCTCAAATCAAATGCCCTGTTAGTATTTTTCGAAATATGTTATGCATCGCACTTATATTTAAAAAAACAAAGGTCCCAATTTTTCATAAATTAGTTATGAAAATATATTTTCATATATATTATATCGAATTGGTTCAGACTGCTTCAGACATCTACTTCTATAGTCATACCCAAGTAGAAATGTCCAGAGTTGAACAAATGGCCCGACTCTGGCACTGTACTGACTGCCAGACTACGGTAACC
>JABFPB010005746.1:0-12896 GCA_022817645.1 Ceratoteleas bidentatus
ATTGCGAAAATCGCCATCTAGATGGTACAGGTCGCCATCTAGATGGCGTTGGTCGCCATCTAGTTTTCTCAGTGTAGGAAAATAATTAATGGTGAATGATATATAGGGGATGATCTATGAATCAATTATTTCTGATCAAAAAGTCAAGAATGGCGAAAGAACTAGAATCTTTTTTAATCATAAAAGATCAATGATCTAAGGGTGACCTTGATCCCTAGGTCTACAAATAATAGACCTAGAGATCAAGTCTACTTAGAGCTCTAATATGACAAGAAAATGTTATTCTTGATATATACATAAATGATCTAGAGACCATTGATCTATAGCTCATTATAGAGCATTCAGTTATATAAAAATGATCTACAAATCATTATAGATCAATGATCCATAGATCACTGATCTATATATAATCGATCCATAGATCAAAGATACATAGATCATTGATCCATAGATCAATGATCCATAGATCATTGATCAATGTATCATTGATCTATATATCAATAGATCATTGATCTTTATACTATTGATCAATATATCATTGATCTATAAACTACTGATCTATATATGTATGATCTATATGTATATTGATCATTCATTGCTTGCCAAAACATGAAGGTTTATGGACCGAAGATCAATGATCTATAGAGGACCATATTATAATTGAACAGCTATAATAGAATGATCTATTATATGATCAGTAATATAGATCAATATATCTAAGAATCGATGATCGATAAAATAACGATATATAAATCATGATTTACAGATCAGTGATCTAGAGATAAAACATGATATATGAAAGATCAAAAGTGATTTCTGATCCAGTACTCTAAGGAGATCAATTAATTACGATGAACTACAGAATTATGAGTGATCTAAGCAGGTGTAGATGGTTGATTTCTGATTAAAATCAATTTTTCGCTTGGAAAATTCCAGAAATTCCGGCCCATACGGACGTGATTTGGGAACACCAAAAACACGAATCACCGCGAGCTTATTTGTTTGACCATCGGCAAAGCTATGACGCGAAAGAACGCAAATAACGTCCGTGCGGGGGCGCTGAAAATTCCATCGACTGGCTCGACCGACGATCAATTATCCGCGCAGCATTCGAAGAGAACAAACAAATCAAATATTAAGAGCGGCCCCGCGGGCGAAAAGCGCAGCTTGCGCATTGGCTCCGGGCCAGGCAGGGTTAATTAACGGGGCAGAGAAATGCGTTAGTAAAAAGTTATGACAGATTTTATTATATACAAGTTACATTGAAGCAGCACCTAACGGGTTAGAAACGCAGCGACCTCTGGCGACCCCTATCTGGTCACTATCTGGCAGCGACATCTGCGCGAAAACTTATTCCCATCCTTACCGCCTGAAAACTTTGTATTCGCACAGTACACAATGCATAAAGTTAAAGTGTAAACGTTCACAAAAAAGCTCCTGCAACTCGGGCGGAAAGTTGTTCCTTTTTGTTCATGCAACGCGGGTGGGAAGCTGCGAAAACAACTGATTTGAGAATGGACATTTTCGTTTTGCTGAGAGGGAAAAAAGGTTTATTCTTACCCTGTGAAGTGGGTCAAAATGATCATTCTCTCCTTAAACTGGACCGGAATGTTCTTTCTTGCCCTATACACTGGGTTGGAATATCCATTTATGCCTCATCAACAAGAAAAGTTGATTCTTGCCCTGTGATCCGGGTCGGAAGGTTCATTCATGCCCTGTGATCCGGACCAGAATATTTATTCGCCCTGTGATCCGGGTCGGAATGTTCATTCGTGCCCTGTGCTCAGGGTTGGAATGATCATTATTGCCCTGTGATCCGGATCAGAAGGTTCATTCACGCCCTGTGATCAGGGTCGGAATGTTCATTCTTGCCCTGTGATCCTGGCCAGAATATTAATTCCTGCCCTGTGATCCGGGCTAGAATATTCCTTCTTGCCCTGTGATCCGGGCCAGAATATTTATTCTTGCCCTGTGATCCGGGTCAGAAAATTCATTCTTGCCCTGTGTACTGGTTCAAAATAATTTTTTAACCAGTTTTGAACCTAAAAATTCGACTCATCATTACAATTCTCGCTTCGCACTGTCACACGTGGTCGCAATCGCTCCTAAGTAGTTAAAAAAACGCTCGAGGCCCTCCGGCACCGGTCCCAAGTGGGCCAGACGGGCACACAGTCAGACGGGAATAAAGTTGTCGCGACTGCGGCAATGGCGTATCACCATCGGCTAACGGCCGGCGTTCTCGTGGCTAAGTCTCGGGGGCTCTGTACTGATCGGCATTGGTCACACGGCATTTCGCTAGTATCGCAGAATGTAGAGCGGCCTGAACGGCGTGCGCTCGGTAAACCCACCTCTGCAGTGGCCGAAGGCCTGCGTTACGATATCGGCCTGCTGCCGACAGGCGTACAGGCGGAGCTCGCACTCGTTGTCGTAGGTCTGACCGTCGCTGCCGCAGACCGGGACAGAGGGCGCGTCCGTCGGGCATAACGTCGGGCACTCGCAGCGCGCGTGGCCGCCACTCTCGACGCAATGCCCGCCGGAGTAGCACTCGAGTTTGCTGCAGGACGTCGGTATGGTTGGCACTACGTCGGCTGAAAAGAGAAAGTTAGGTTAGGAGGGGTTCTGAAAAATTTTTCCAGGCTAGACGTATAGGCACCCATAAAGACATCGAACATGGAATCCATGTGGATTCTACGTGGAGGAACATTCGGACGTAGATTCGATGTAGATTCCATGTCGAATCTACGGGTTTTAGAAGTATGTGTGTTAGGGTATATAAGCATTTGTTTTGACCGACGTTAACGCCATCTACAAACCGAAGTTTGTCCGGGAAAAGATTTTTTCGTATCATGTGCACGGAAAGTACTCACTTTCCAACCCCAAGGGTGGGCGGAAAGTTCTGTTACTTCCCTAGGGAAGAAATGCACAACTTTTCGCCCTGTTCCTCGAGCGAAAATTGAGTACTTTCCTGGCACTTGATTTATTGATTTATAATTTAGTCCGTTCTAATTGGAAATAAAGTGCAAAGTGTTTTCTGTGGAAATAATGTCAATTTGCTCATTAGCCGCCATTTTTCGTAGTTTTATAAAAAACCGCTAGGTTCGCATACTATTCTGGGTGTCCTAATAAAAAGGTATATGAACTGAGAAAACTACCCTAAAAAAATTTGTTTTGATAAAACGGATTCTGCTAGTTTCACTAGCAGAAGCATGGTTGGCGATGCTGAAGTCAGAAGTCATGGCGACGAGTATTACGGTAGTGGAATTAATCAATTCGGTAAGCCAATTTTTGTAATGAATTTACCGACTGTTCTATTCAGTATCGCATACAATTTTCAGAAAATATGAAAATGTAGCACGATTCAACTCAAGATAATACATTATTATTCAGATTACATTCAAGGAAAGTTCAAAATCATTCAGACTGCGACTCGTTAATAGATTTCATTTCAATATAATCTCAAATCTAACATCCCATTTGTCGAACGCGATTCGTTCCACATTTTCAATAGAAAACTGCGCGGGACTGTAAACCGATCGGATTAAAATAGCGTGTTCCGTCCAGTGAATAAACAATTTCACAACAATAAACAAACGCCGAATTTCCTTTGACAGTACGTAATAAACGAAAAATTCGCGCTGTGTTCGGGCGCATAATGTTTAAATCGTGTTACAAATTTGGAACACGAGGCGGTCCGAGTATCTTTTCGGTGCGCACACATGTAAATTTCAGCCCCGGCAAAATCGATAGCTGCAATAACTTCTTGCGGCCCGCAGTTTCGGCTCTTTTATGCCGACGACCAATCAAACCCGCCGACCGAATTGAGCTGTCGTTTCGTATTAAGTAATCACGATCCGGATGGCTTAAACGGTCGAAGTTTTAAAATAACACGCATTACACAATTTCCGGTTGCAAAAATGCGGCGACCGAAAGTTACCGTCCAAATTGATTATCGAAGAATTGCGCGAACGAATTACGAAAGCACGTTCGACTCTTTCTTTCGCCGACAATTTTTTTTTGCATTGAATTAAACAGACTTTTCGACTATTGCAAAATACGGCTTTACGACCCTGAAAAGGGTATTTTGAGAGAATGCTTATGTAGGGGTTTTCGAACATTTGAAGTGTTTTGATGTTTAGAATACTTATAGCATTTTCAAATTCTGAAAGTAATAAAACATTAGGAACTCAAAACTGGGAAACCATTAACTGTAAGTGTTATTTATAATATTTGAGAGCGAAAAACTTAATTTGGTAAGTGTTTAAATAACAAACCAATGTAAGTATATTTATCATCGAAAGTTTTAGATTGATGTCCCTAAGTCTCTAGTTTAATAACACTTAAAGTAATAAGTGTTTCGATAACAGTCAAAGTTATAATTACTTCAGTAACACTTATAATATAAGCGTTTTGATAATAGTAAAACTAATATAAGTGCGACGATATTTAAGGTTGTAAGTGTTTCGATAACACTTAAAACACGACAAGTGTTTCGATAACACTTACAGCATGATAAGTGTGTCGATAAGATTTAAACCACGATAACAGTTTGAATAACACTTAAAACACGACAAGTGTTTCGATAATATTTAAAATACGATAAGTGTTTCGATAACACTAAAACCACTATAAATGTTTCAATAAATTACAGTTTATAAGTGTTTCGATAAAATTTTAAACTCTATAAGTGTTTCGATAACACTAAAACCACTATTATTGTTTCAATAACATTAAAGTTTATAAGTGTTTCTATAACACTTAAACCACTCTAAGTGTTAACGATGCGATGCAACAACGAAACACTAAAAGTGTTCGAAAACGAGTGCACTATTTTCTGAATTGACGTTTCGCATCAATGTCTAAATTTGTCTTAATATCTGGATTTTTTGTGCCGAAAAAATTGTAGCTTCTGGTCAGCCGATAATCACGTTACAACCGATCGCAGTGGCTGTCAAAACTGGAAACGCAAATATAAATGTCTTAATTGGATTGGCTCGGTGTTGCGCGCGATCGTTTATCCGGTGCCGAATATTTTCGCCCGCGCCACACGTCAATCCGGCTGACGGACTCGGAGTAATCAATTCACGTACGTGACGTGCATTTTTAATAACGCAGTTAATGCATATGTGTGGCCCCCGCGCGTGGACAAGTGCGGCATCATTAACATGCGATAAATTAATTACCGGGTAACGAGGCAGATCAATTTTTCAGATTACTCCGGACGCTTTTTTTGCACGTCAAAACGTCAGTCGCCGGTAATTTTTTTTTTTTCGACGAAACTTATTGCCGTCGTGAAAAAAGGTCACTCGTGTTTACAATGCAAACACGAAATTGGGCGGAAAGCGATGGGGTCGTTTCGATCAAATCTCGAAACTGCAAACTTTTTGGGAAAAAATTGTTTCGGAAAATTTGAAAAAATTTGTTGGGAAAATTCGAAAAATTTGTTGGGAATAATCAAAATTCGAAAAATTTGTTGGGAAAATTCAAAATTCAAAAAATTATTTGGGAATATTCGAAAATTTTTTTGGGAACTCGAAATTTCGAAATCGACGTTTTCGAAAGTTTTGATCCCCAAGTTCTACCTGGCTGACATCCGTTGGGTGTCAAAATTTTATGGTGGTCTGAGCAAATGGTGCATTTATGGCCTTGGATTTCCAGTTTGCAAACGCAGCGTCCAGTCATCTGCTCGCAGTCTTCCCTGAATGCTCCAAAGAGTGAGCATCCACATGCTGGCATAAAATAAAAAAAATAACCAAATATTAGTCATCTTCCACCCATCGTTCTGGAAATAATTAGTAGAAGTGGACGAAGTACAGTTTTCGTCCGTCAAATCGAAATTGGAGATTGAAGTTGATTAAAATCGATTTTCGCGATTTTCATTCGCCTTACGTATGCATCCTTGATGGCCTGCGTGTATTTTCGGGAGACCCCAGTATCCCGGCATGCATCGGTCGCATTTCAATCCGCCAACTCCAGGTTTACAGTCGCATTGACCGGTTTCCGGATCACAAGTGTCGGATACACTGCCTAGTTTGTTGCAGTTGCACGAGCTGGGGCATCCAGCGCCATCTGGACCGAGCGCAGCAGTTTTGTTATCCGGACAGCAACCGTGCCAGGAATCTTCACATCGCAGAACTTGGACTCCTTCCACTATAAATACACATTTTTTCAGTCATGTATTCAAATGAAAGATAATCGATGGATCGAAGTAATATAGCATGGAAGAAATAGTAATCTTAAAAATCAACTATCTATGATACATGATCTATTTAGATCAGTGATCAACATATGATGTATATAGATCAGTGATCTATGACACATGATGTATATAGATCAGTGATCTACGACACATGATGTATATAGATCAGTGATCTACGACACATGATCTATATAGATCAGAGATCTACGACGCACGGTGTATGTAGATTAGTGATCTACATAATCTATATAGATCAGTGATCTGCGACACATGATATACATAGATCAGAGATCTACGATACATGAATTATATAGAGCAGTGATTAATAATTTACGATAAATGATCTCTATAGATCAATGATTCCTACATCATACTGAATTCAACAATGATTTATGAATTTAAAAATGAATGCATAAAAATATATCTATGGAAGAAGACTTTTACATCAGAGACCTGTCGATGATTTATTGAAGATTTGACATTAATGAGGTACTATACAGATTTAAAAGAAATCAATCATTGAAATAATTTTAAACAAAGAATTTACGCTGAAGGTTCAATGAACAATATGTAGGTGAATTATCGAGAGAAATGATCTACAGAGAAACAATCTTAGATACCAGTCTCACGATAATGATTGTTCAAAACATGAAACGCAGTTTCGTTTAAGTAAAAGAAAGTTATTACAGACAAAGTGTTCGAAAGCCCGGGGAATATTTTACCCTTTTTACAGCAGCGAGCGAAACGAGGGGTTTGATGGCAGTAGTAATTGCTCGGGCAGTCTTTGCGTTCAGGGCCGTTTCCGCAGTCGTACTCCTTTCCGTCTTCATCCTTCAGCGGCTCGTCGCCTTGGCAAGGCTTCCCTCCCATACCTACAAGGGTGTTTGTGAAAGAAAAATCTTGTCGGAAATATTCGTGTTAGCTCACCCAAATAATAACGCCGTTATTTCTGCGATCTCCAAAGAAAAACTAACCTCAAAATCTACACGTAATCAAAAGAAATTGAAACCCAAAAGTCAAAAGCTAAACGTTAAAACAGATAGCAAACAAGATACCCCACCAGTAACCCGGTAGGTAAAGCAGAATCCCCGAATCGTTAGGATCTCGAAATAAAAGCTAACCTCAAAACAGTAATCGCGAAGCCAGCACGAAGTCAAAAGAAGAAATTAGCGAAACCCAAAAGTTAAAAGCGAATTGTTAAAACTTTTAGCAAACAAGATTGTCCGACCAGTGACCCGGTCGGTAAAGCAGAATCCCGAATAGTTAGTCAGACAGGTTAGCAAGTTAGTCGAACCTTCGCACAGAGCAAGCGGTCTACTTCGCAGGTCCTGCTGCCTCTGGCAAGCCTCCATTTTCATCGCGCAGAGCGAGGGATACGTTCGGAAGTCGCTCCCGCAAACGGTCTTCATGTTTTCCTGCGAGATCGAGCCGCAGTCGAACCGACAGCTGCACCGAGGAAACTTGTCCGGACCAAGTTCGCATGTCGCTTCGTAGTCGCAGTTTATGTCCTTGCAGGCCTCACGCTCTTGCGTGCTGGTGATTTCCGCGATCGCAGTCACCGGATGAGTCGCGGAGAGCGTTGAAAGGGTAGCTGTTAGGTTAGGTTAGGTTTGTTAGTCGCAAGCCGGTTAGTCCATCACCTTAAGGATCATGCATCCCATCCAGAAATGGTTTTCGTGGAAAAAATGGCCCCAATACAGTTTGGAAGGGCTCCCAACTTAAATTTAGTTTTTACCGAACTAAGTACGATATTTTACTTCGAAAGAGCAAAATATGTTGGTAACCCTAGCCGAAAGCGAGGGGTATCAACATGAGTAGGATTATTTCACATTCGCCCTAATGAAATTTTTTTAACCTGGTTGCTCAGATATCGTTACAACTTTGATATGAGTCCAAACGGTTTCCATTTTTTATTTCTAAATGCAGCCGATTGAACGAAACTTACTAAGTGCCGCGACAGGGAACCTCTCGCCGCAGTCCCCGTAGAAAATGACCAGCAACGGCTGCAGCTTCGGGTCGCGATCGCAGGCGGCCCGCTGGAGTTCGCACTCCGACGGGTAGGTTTTTGCATCGCTACCGCAAACCTGCTCGCTCGACTGCTCCGGACAAGTTTCCGGACAAACGCAGACACCTGCCACGCAACGCGCGCCATGCTTGCATTCCACACCCGTGCACAATTCTGCACAATTGCGCGCGCAATTAGTGGCGTGTTTTTCTTGTTACGTTTGAAAAGATAGGTTAGGTGGGGCACTTACCACAACCACCTTTGTAGCTCACGGAGATGAGAGTCTTGGTGTCGCAGGACTCCTTCTTCAGGACACACTCGCTGGAGTAGGTGACGCCATCTGAGCCGCAAACCTTGGTTGATAAACCTTGGGGGTCTTGGGTCTGAAAAGGTTTCAGGTCACAATTTAGTGGTTGAATGACAGATAAAGCTGGGGTAGTGAGTTTGGGTTGGTGAGAATAGATAGATGAGATGAGAATTCAGAGGAATGAGAGCTTTGGAAGTGACAGGCATTTTGTTTTAGAAGTGGGAGCACTGGAGTTGGAAAGTAACCTTCCGAAGGAGAAGTCTTTTGGTTTAGAATAGTTTCTTTCCTGATTCAGAAACTGCGGTTCCTTATGACAGTCAAACAATTTCTAATCTGGAAATGGTGTTCTTCCTGAGTCTGACTGAGACCTATCCCACTTTAGACTTGGGACCATTTTCACCAAAAAAGGAACTCCGATCGGTCATCTTTTTCAATTCACGATAGGGGTCCTGAGAAATGAAGTACGTATCTATAACCATCGCGATGTAAATGGAATCCTTCCATAATGGAGTCGGGTCATTAGATTCCTTAATTATACAACCGTCTATTGGCACGAAAGACTGGAATACTGTAACAGTTCTATCGCCGGAGAGGCGCAGCTAGGATCGATACGCGCGCTCCAGTTAGCTCGTGTCTACTTTATCCAGACAGACGACAGATGACTTCAAAAACATCTTCGCATTTCCCTAATTCGGGAACTCCCTTACCCCTCCCGTTCGAAATTCTCTCCCACTACCAACAACTGTCCTGGTACTACCTCTTTCTTAAAAAAACTTGACCACTCGATTCCACTAATTGACTGAAGAGCTGGAATAATAGTTATTGTGGCTTTTGAGTCGCGGGTAAAATAACGACCAGATTAACAATCTCAGACGACTTGATTAGACCCGGCAAACTCGAGTGCGTTGTCTCGGCGCAATTATCAGCAGAAACACACCAAAGCCGCGTCGAAGGCGTATCGTCGCAGTGGTAAACAGGTAAGAACGTCGCTCGGTACGAAGGGAACGAGTAAACAGCCGCTGCATTAGTTCTAATTGGAATTCGAGGATGCGATTTCAGGTGGATGAAATCGTTGGTAGGTTTGCGGGTTCAATCATGGAGAAGTGCCTACCTCCACCTTCGAGACCCAATGCAGTGCCACGTTTTTCTTTCTTAGAACATAACCTAGAAAATAGCCTTTTCTAATTAAAGAAAGTCGGTTTTACAGGTGTTGGGAAAATTACCTATTCGGGACGTTGGCGATCCTTCCAGGTAACCAGAGTTTGTTTCTGGTCAAGGATGTCAAGGAAAATTAATTAAGTCGATTCGATCCAATAAATGGTATCCGGTTCTTTGTCGCGAGCCGTGGACATATTAATGAAGCTCTCTTATTAGCGAACAAGAGCTTAACAGAATCGATTAAATCCAATAGACGAGCTCTGTTTGCCGCCGGAAGTTAAATTACGCTCAAACAACAAACCTCGCGACGCGACGGTCGTTATGCCACGTCGAACTGCAAATTTCCGACCAATTCACTTAGGCGATAGTCGGTCGATTCGATTCCATATCTCCTGCCATCACTTGCACTTCATTTCCTTGTCCTCTCGTGCCAAGAGGAATGCGGGGTTTTCAAAGAATCCCCTCCCTTCGTCCTTTCCCGCAAATAATCGATGGGAAGCCTTTCGTCGACTAGAGCGGATCTTCGGTTCGAACATCGTCGGACTCGGTCCGGCTGAATTGCCCTCGAAAAGACGTTTCAACCTCGTTAGGGTTTCCGCAAGTTGTTTTTCAAAGTCCAGGAACCAATTCCCCGAACTTGGCGAGTAATGGTCGATGGAATGACGGTGGCGCCATAACAAACCCAAGGAATAAGCCGACAGCGCCATCTGGACGCTTCGGAAATCAGTCGATGGCGCCAACGTCGCGATCGCGGTAATCACTTTAGGGTCGGGCAAACATCGCGATAAACGACCCGAGCATGTCCGTTACGTGCGCAAAGTGCGACAAATAACTCGAAATCCTGGCATTTTTGCTGCGCGGGGCGAACGTGCCTTGAAAGATTCAACGACGCCGAATGAATTTTTTAAGGCTCGTCGCGTCGTTCAACCGCTAGCTCGTGGCTGAAAAAAATTGTGATCCGCGGCATGATAAGTGAAGCGGGATTCCGGGACGTCGCGGATCGGACGGCCCGTTAGGATTTCGCGTTATAAAGCGTCAAGATTTGCGTTATTGAAAAACGGGGGCAGTGGTGGAGTTGTTGTTGGCAGACAAATCGAATGGAAAAGTTGGAGACTAGGAAGGTGAAAGGAGAGAGCAAAAAAGGAAAAAAAAACGACTGCGAGAGCTGGGAAGTAAACATTTTTTAGAGCAGGGTAAACAAAAGAGAAATTGTGCAAAACAATGGCAGAAAGATGACGATGTTTTTGTTGCGATAAAGAGTGAATCACAGTGAATCTAAACTATGACCAACAGAAGATGATAGATATAAAGAGTCTAAGCCAAAGATAATAAAAGCTCTGATAGTTATGTTTTAATAGAAGAGTTAATTTCTGCTTAATCTTGGCGTCGACAACTAACGTCTGCCTTGATAGAGGAGATAAAAAAAATTAATGACTCAAACATAATTCTGTCACTAAAAGGTGCTTCAAACAAAGCAAACCAAGGATAATAAAAATGCAGCGAACCCCGAAAGAAAACGTTTCCATTCATAAGCGGCGAGAAAAATCTAGCTCAAAACATAAACACAGAAGTAAGGACAAAACAACGGTGACTCGGGCGAAATAAGCACCATAACTTTGTCGCGTGAAAAAACGCGGGGAAAAAAGGCGGTAAACACGGAAAGAAGGATAAATTCTTACCGAATCTTCGCAGCTTTCGGGACAGACGCACTGCGCCTCGCCGGCGCTGTCACTCTCACATTTCGCGTAGAAGTCACACTTTTTGTTCTCGCAGCCATCTGAAAACATTTTCAATTTCGCGCCATTAATATTGCATGCCTCACTTTGCGGATGAAATTCCGGCGACTTGGCGCGACGCACGGACACGGAAGAAACGCCCAGCTTAATTGTCAAGTGTCGCAAATTTATCGCAGTCGGTGAGATTCGCCGCGATAACGTTTGATGCATGTTCCGCGCCTTTGTAGCGCCCGATAGGTGAACAATTTCCCGCCAACCCGAATCTCATATTTCGTCCCGCAAAAATACACCGCTAAAACGATATTGTATATAGATCGTAAAAATTCGGTGGATTCAGTTGTATCAATGGTTTACGATATGATATCGTGATACTTTTACGTTATGATATTGTAACACATTTACGGTATATCTTTTCTTTGCGATATGACGGTATTCCATGTCAATAACTCTAGATAAGAAAACGGTTAAAGTCATTTACGATAAAATTTCTACAATCATAATGATGGGCCAACAATGTATATTTTAATCACTATTGTTGGAAGTTTTTTCAGTGAATACATTCGCGCTGAATTCGTTCAATTAAACAACCTGGATCTCTGGTTACGTTCCTATTTCAATCGCATCTTTCGCATTCTCTCACCGTTGAACGAATTCGTGTCGGTCGATTTTTGCGGTAATTACGGAGTTGGAGTCTTGCATCAAAACTGATCAAAATTGCATCGGCCGGCCGTTTAATAGGATTCCGCCGATCTGACCGCACCCGGTAATCCTATTAGCGAAACAAGAATAGTTTTCAAGTATTTGGCGCGGGAGCTGTAATCCGGCGTTTGTGATTTCGTAAATTGCGACAGCGCGGCGCGTGGGCTCCGATTCCCGTTTTTCGAACGTACGATCGGGTTGGCAAAAATGCGACCCGATATCGGACGCTCGAAATTATTCCGGAAGTCGAGCGACCGCGAAAAGTTTTAATCACGTCGAATAATTCCGTCGGCGAAATTGTTTCACGGCGACGTAAGTGGCAGCCGGGTTTATAAATTATGAAAGTGCTCGTGCAACGAGCGGTCAATTTTTCGGAAGTAGCTTCCGTCCTCGAGGTCCGGAAAATAAGCGGTAGTAACTTTGAAACGTTTTCAGTGAGAGACCTCGTTGGCCAACTTTATGGCTGAGAGTAGTTCCTATTTCAGAGATTCAAATATTGTTCTGGTTCTGACGGTTGGAAGTACAGTTGCCAGATATTTGGGGGGTTTTAGGGGGACTCGTATGGAAGAACATGTAAAATTTGGTGGCAAAATCCCTAAACTGATAACCCTGGTTGGAGGTGAGGGGGAAGGGTAAATTTGAGGGATGATAACGTGATGCAGTTCCTGTCTTGGATGCTGTCTTGGAAATTCGTCTTTTCGTTAGTTTTGTTAGTTTCGTTAGTTTTCTTAGTTTCGTTAGTTTCGTTAGTTTTGTTAGTTTCGTTAGTTTCGTTAGTTTTGTTAGTTTCGTTAG
>JABFPB010005747.1:0-12895 GCA_022817645.1 Ceratoteleas bidentatus
CTTGTTGAAAGCTATTCTAAGTGTAAATCTTTTACTGCAATGCTGACACTTATAAGGTGCTTCAATCAGCCGATTACACAAATTTGTAGAAACACCTTCCCCGTGAATCGTTTTCCCCAAAAGACACGTAACACCAGTGCGTAGGTGATCGTGACGTATCAAATCATCTGGACTAGCCAAAGACTTGACACGCTTTTTACCCAAATGCGATTTTTCATTGGCGTGAATGCGATTATGTCTGATCAAAGTAGATTGTAGACTGAAAGATTTGCCACACTCTTTGCATATGTACGGTTTTTCACCGGTGTGAATGCGATTATGTCTGATCAAATCAGTTTGTTGACTGAAAGATTTGCAACACTGTTTGCAAGTGTAAGGTTTTTCTCCTGTGTGAATGCGATTATGGATTATCAATTCACCTTGCGTCTTGAAAAGTCTATCACACTGTTGACATGAATACGGTTTTTCACCCGTGTGAATGCGATTGTGTGTAATCAAAGAAGATTGATGTCTGTAACATTTGCCACACTCTTTGCAGGTGTATGGTTTTTCACCGGTGTGAATGCGATTGTGATTAATCAAAGTAGTTTGTTGACTGAAAGATTTGCCACACTCTTTGCAGGTGTATGGTTTTTCACCGGTGTGAATGCGATTATGTCTAATCAAATCAGATTGCTGTCTGAAAGATTTGCCACACTCTTTGCATGTGTATGGTTTTTCCCCAGTGTGAATTCGATTATGTCTGATCAAATTAAATTGGCGACTGAAAGATTTGCCACACTGTTGACATGAAAACTGTTTTATTGGGCTGACAACGGTCGAACGTCGTGTTTTATTACTTGATTGTTCGGTTTGTTTTGACTGATTCACTTTTTGATTACCATCATTGCAAATGTGTGATAGCAGTTGTTGTAAATCCCTGAATTTGTTTAAACAATCTTTGCAACTGAATTGTATGTTTTTAAAGTCGTTAAACGGACTATTCGGTAAATGTTCTGATTCCTCAGAAGTCTCTTGGTAATGGTTCAGGTGTTCATTCGGCGCTGAAGAGGCAATGTGACTTCCTTCTTGGAACATGTCAGGGTTCTGGTTTTCGTCTGAATGACTTGGTTGAAAATTGGTCGATTTTATGATTATCCCCATAACGTGGTTTTAGTGGACTGTTGATCTGTAAAAATTTGCAATATTCAGAATGTAGAATATGTAGAATATTTTCGTGATCTGCGTTGAAAGATCCTATATTTATTAATATCAACGATTTACATGAACATTTGACAAAATTGCCAGGAATGTTTAACACAGGTACTTTTATACACTTTTTGTCCCCTTTTCTATTCGTATTTAATAAGTTCTAATATTTTTTAGAAGTATTTTGCAACAGGGTCGATTGCTAATTTAAGGATTATGGGAAGTTAAAGTCAATGTCAAGTCAATTTTGAGTCAACGAATGTCCTCCGTTATGGTGCAGGAAATTGTGACAATTATAAAATATATAACTTTTAACTATTGGTTAATATAACTCGAGTTAGATATATCTTTTACAGTAATTACGACATCCTTCCTGAATTGACTACAAAAAATTGTTTACATATTTACCAAATTTATAAAATAATAATTAAAGCAGTTACTTGAAAAATAAATATAATTTTCCTGTTATCATACAAGATAAATATATTTTGTGATTTCATTATTCTACAGCAATGTTGAAATCACAACATAACCTAAAAATGTTTACATAAGCTATTTATTTATCTATTTACATAAGCTTTGGTGCGAAATGCTTTTGTCATGAAAATGTTTACGAGACATTTCATCCGGTTATTATTATTGTTACTAAAACTGATCCATCTAATTTCATTATATATGCAATTTACATGTTGACACTAAATGTATCAACACTAAAAACCTGACTTACCTATTGTTTCAACGTAGAAATGTTATAAATAAAAGCAAGTCAAAATTAGTTTTTTGAATACTGACATTATTTTTGTTCTTGTCTGATTTAGTTTTGAATGGAATAGTAACTGTACGTCGTATCAAAATATTTATTTTTTGATAGATCCTGAACTTTGTATTTATTCTAGATTGGACACTGGATGTGATGCAGCCATGAAAACAAAATGTCATGATGGCACTGCAGTGTGAATCACGAAACTATTTGTCACACTGACTTCAAAATTTTTTAACATAAGACTAACATCACTTATTCTGATTTTATATCTGCGTAAACTGAAGTGCAGTTTTTTGGGAATATTATTCCAATAGGGAACTTCGGACAAATAATAAGAAAAATAGTATTTTGTGCACCAAGGATGGAAGGGGGAAGTTCGTTTCCTTCTGGTAGTGGACGCAATATTTTTCGACCCGAGGGAGTAAAAAATGCCACTTTTCGAAATAGTCAGAGGGAGTAAAGTGACGTTTTACTCCCCGAGGAGCGTAAACGTAATTTCAAAAGTAAAACGTAAAAAATGTATATCCAAAGGGCAAACATTTTTGTTGAAAAAACGTTTTGTTACAAAAGGCTATAGCCGGACAAGATGGTGAAAAGTGCCACACTTCGAAATGGAGTAAACGTTTCTTTCAAAAGTTTTTGACCCAAAAAAGGTGTTTTCAATACTTCTTAACCCTCCTTCCCCCTCCCCCTTTCGTAAACTCAAAATACGTGTTTTTTACTTTTTTTCAGCGAATTTTGCTTATGAATTTATATCATGTCTTATTACATCAAATTTGTCAAATTTTCAAAAAATATTTTTTAAATTGGTTTTTGGCGCGAAATTTAAATCATAAAACACATTTAAACACTTTTTTTGTCTTTAAACATATGTTAACAAAGTTCTATTAACGCCTTAAAAAAAATCAAATGTTTCTAAAATTGTCTACATTTTTGAATTTTTTCAGATTTTTCCGATTGGAGCGTCATGTTGAAAAAATTAAAATTCATTATTGTTCCTTATTTTTGCCTATTTTTGCCAACCAATAATGATTTGAGTGCGTCTTGTAAATAAAAATTGACTGTTAAACATAACACAAAAGATTGAAATGATGAAGGTCACGCAGTTAATTTTTATAACAAATAACCCTGTGATAGGAAAACATGGACATCATAAGTTTGTACAAAATTTGTCTGTATATGCAGAAATTGGATAGTGTTCATCATACACAATAGATGCAGTAAAATAAAATTGTGATAAGTTGCTGCAAATTAAAATTATAGTAAAATTAATAAAAGATATTCCTAAAAATTAATAAAATTAATAAAAGATTAAATAAAATCTTTTATTAATTAGCTCGATTTGCTGAATTTATCTGGAGGTACTTTAAATCATATGCAAGTGACTGGATAATTCTTGTTAAAGAATATCCAGTGTAGTGTAATATCCCACTGCTAAAACCACTGTAGGTTTCCAACTGTAGAAAAAATTGTTATTTGTGTCAGTCAAATGATTAATATTCAAAAATTAGTTTTATTACAGTAAATGAAATACAAAGTTCCAATCCGACGACAAACTTCTTAATCTATTATAAAACAAAAGTTCTCATCGCAGACAATTTACAAAAGAAATGAGTAATGTGCGCAAACATGTCAAAGATCGGGCTTCAACCGAAACTGGATTTCGAAAAATATAGTTTATCAATTTGATTGATGTATACAAAATTCTCTTTAGGCCTACATTTAGAAAAATATCTATCTATATCTACGTATTTCATCTAGTATTTCGAAGTATTGAACCCTATTTGGACAAAACTAGTAGCTTTTCGAAGAATAATTAAAAAACACTAAATCTTTCTTGATATTCTACAATAATTTACCATACCAACTAGGAATATCTTCTTCGAAAGCGCAACACTTTTGTCTAAATACTGTTTACATATATCACAGTGAGTATGACTCACTGTGATCACCATGTCCTAGATTATTTGCCTCAGTCTTTATTTCGATTTTAGACGGAATCTTTTGCCACACGCCTTGCTTTTGTATGGTTTTTCACCGGTGTGAATGCGATTGTGACTAGTCAAAGTAGATTTTTGATTAAAGCATTTCCCACAATCTTTGCATTTGTATGGTTTTTCACCGGTGTGAATGCGATTGTGCCTAGTCAAATTAGATTTATTATTAAAGCATTTGCCACACTTTTTGCATTTGTATGGTTTTTCACCGGTGTGAATGCGATTGTGCTTAGTCAAATTAGATTTATTATTAAAGCATTTGCCACACTTTTTGCATTTGTATGGCTTTTCCCCGGTGTGAATACGATTGTGGACTAATAAATGACTTCGTGTCTTAAAAGAACTATCGCAGTTTTTACAAGAAAATGGTTTTTTTGGATTGACAACTGTCGGACGTCTAGTTTTGTTACATGACTGTTCGCTTTGTTTTGACTGATTCTCATTTTCATTTACATCACTACCGATGTGTGATAGCTTTTGTCCTAAATCACTGACCTGTTGAGATGAATATGTTTTTTCCCCGTTGTGAATGCGATTGTGGATTAATAATTGAATTCTCATCTTAAAGGAACTATCACAGTTTTTACATGCAAATCGGATTTCTGGATTAAGAAGTGTCGAATGTCGGGTTTTGTTACATGGTTTGCAATGTTCTGACTGATTCTCTTTTTCAACGAAGTCGCTACAAATGTGTGATGACAATTTATCTAAATTGCTAACTTTTTTTAGACACTTCTGGCAACTGAACTCTGCGTTGTTAAAAGCATTAATAACGCTATTCGGTGATTTTCCTGATTGATCCGCAGTCTCTTTGCTATGGTTCGAGTGTTGATTCGGTACTGAAGAGGTAATGCAACTTCCTTCTTCGAACGTGTCAGTGGAACTTCTACTTTGGAATTGCACATCTAAATTAGTTGGTTGAAAATACCGTTTCATCCAACGAACCAAAAACATTTTCGTTCTTTTGATTGTCCCAATGATAAGATTTAATGTACGTTGATCTGTAAAAAAATATGTAATATTCAGTTGCAGAACATTTTTATTACCTGCGATGATAGTTCCGAAATTGATTCAGTATTACATGAAGGTTGATTCAATGATAAATCAATGTTGGATCAACATTGAAATGAAGAAAAAGTTCCTTGAACCAATTTCGAATCAGTGTTGAAGTGATTTTAAGACTCTGGATAGCTACCGTATATGTAAACGACATAAAGTTTAGGTAAATGCAATTTAGCATTGTCCACCTACATCCGTTCTTAAGGTGCAGTCTCAAGCGCAAAGCAAGTTTGAATCGGCCACTTGGCGTCAAAAGTAATGTTTTGCAATTAATAAAAAAATTGCTTTGCACTTGAGACTTCACCTTAAGGTGATGTTACACTTATCCGATTTCTACATTATCGGCATTCAGGCATTTCTCGCAATTTAATTAAATATCTGGAAAACTACAATAGATGTGATAAAACGGTTAAATCATTCCATTGTTGAATTCACAACGATCACTTTGTTAAATTTTGGTGAATATCAGTTATTGCTTGACCTCATATTTAGGGAACGCGTTTTGTTTAAAGGTTTTGGGGTTAGATATTTTTCATTCAAAACGCGTTCCCTCATTACGACTTCAATATTCAACCAATCTTGTTCCAAATCGACAGAAATATTCCTCGTTTAACATAGAATCTCGTGATTTCACGGTACTCAAAACTATTATTTAGTTTATAAATTATTATTAAAAAAATCACGTTTGGTGTGAAATGGCCGATTCAGATTTGCTCAGCCCATTCGACATCACCTTAATTATATTTTATATAATTAATACTTATATAAAATAATATTACACAAATATTGTATAATATTTTTGTAATATTATACAATACATGAAAATTTTGTAAAATTTTAATGTAAAAAATTTTAATTTTTTATGTTTACAATATTTTGAAGTAATATTTTTATGTAAAAAATAATTTTTGCTTCATATGAGGCAGTATGCAACTCATATGACACAATGAGTTGCATACTCATCGTGCATCGGAAAATGTTTCCGATCTGATTGGCTGTTGAAAATTATTTGTTGGGATGAATAATCGTAGTAAATTGCAGTAGAATCTTTCATTTTAAAATCATACTATTTTAATCGTACTAATTAATTAATTAACGACTATAAGACTGTTTTTGGAATTTTCTATTTTTGGATTTCTGTACAAATAAAACGAACTCGTTTTTGCTCAGTCGGTATTTTAAGTCCAGTGAACCATTTGTATCTACCTGGAATAAGTACAAAATATGCGATCTGTTATGATGGCAGTGTTTTGATTAGACGTGTTACTACTGTGGTATCGCAAACACTTCATTCAATGAGACGAAAACTTAACAGTTTTCGTTCATATTTATTAACATAACAGTATTTTAATGAATGAACGTAAGTTTTACTTTTATTATTATATGGTACATAAAATTGTTTGCAACTTCAATTTTTACCTCGATTCGTATACAATCCGTATTTGTCCGTATTTGTAATATAGATGCAACATATTTTAATGTTTCAAAAAATGTATTATAAGTGCCCTGATAAACAAGTTTATGATCATTTTATGTAAACATTACTCCACCATTTTACACAATATTAATAATACTTATTGATGTAAAGAATAAGTCAATCGAACTTTTCAATACAACTCTTAAAACTGTTAGGCATTAAAATATTGAAAAGACTATATTTTCTTCAATAACTAATTTTGTAGTAATTGTTTAACCCATTCCCTGTTATAAGGATTCAGGAGGGCACAAAAGAGAATATTCTTCTGTATCCTTATAGTAGATTGAGTTAAACCGCCCTTAAATAAATATAGGCTATGTTTACTTTCTAAGGGAAAACGGAGTTTTTATCTTGCTTCTTCTTTTAAGTTTCCACAAATAAATGTTAATAAAAAGCGTGAATTCCCTATAAAATATAAAATCCTACACAGGGAGAAAAAATGCCATTGAATCAACCGCAAACTTACGGTATAAGCATAAACAGTTGATTCAACAGCATTCGCTGTAGAATCAACAGCGAATGCCATTGGCTCAACAGCATTCGCGTTTGACTTAACAGTATTCGCTTTTGTTTCAACATTCAAGCTTCAACTGCGAGTTTGAGGTTAGTTCAATGGCATTTTTTCTCCCCGTATACAATGTATGTAAGCTTTTATTGCAAATAATATAAAAACTGACATATTGTAACTAATTCAGCAGAATGAGGAGTTACCTTTATGTAAACTTGATGTAAAATCATCATATGCGACGGTTTGCAGGGTACTTAAATTATAACATTTAAATTTAAATTAATAAAAAGGAAATAAATATGCAATAAAACTTTCACGATATTATAAGCATAATTATTGAATATTAGTAAATAATATTCAATAATTGTTTGAATATTTGTATTATATAAAAATGCAAATCAGTTGCAACGCATTTTTTTTTCGTATACAGGTATTCAAAAATAAAACTTTTGTAATACATTGTAGCATTATTCCGCAGATCGATCTGGCGTTTGATGGACCTTGTGGAATGTATGATCAAAACGAATACTTCTAATATGATGAAGTAGGGCGCATAGAAGTTTCATCGAAAAGAAATCTCAGTATTAGTTTTCACAAAGAAACGTTAACATTCCTGGAACAACCAAGACGACACAGAGATGGATCCGCCAGGAGACAGCAACCAATCACAACCATTGGTTAACGACCCCAACGCGCCTATAAGACCTGTTTATATAACTATTCCAGTCCCTATTCCAATCCCTATTCCAATCCCTATTCCAGTAAGTTCAAACCAATTACAGCCTGAAGTCATTCAGGAAACACCTTTAACGACTTCACACAACTCTCATGTGTCGGAGATTCCATCACAAAGCAATATCCAATCACAGCCAATTATTTACCATCCTAACACATCTTTTTATAACATTAATGATGGCACGGAAATGTTGGTACCACAAAATACCAATCAATTTGGACCATTTCCAGATAATCACATCGCTAATTCAGCCATTTACGACAGCAGTCATGGCATGGTGACATTTCCACCAGAAAGTAGCAACCAACTGCAACCCTTTATTGTTTATGACAACGCTCCTCCGGTAGTGTTTTCCTACAACAATGATAACTTGGAAACGTCTCAAGTGCAATCGGTTGGTGCCCATCATATTGCTTCTTCGACACCTTCTTCCAACATTGTCGAATGTATGGATGTATCTGCATTGGCTACTGGTAATCAGAATGTTCCTGTACCCACTTGTTCCAGCAACAATAATACTGAACGGCCTGAACCAATCCCAGGTCCTTCGCACATTAACCCAGATGAACCAATCTCAGGTGCCTCCCACATTTACTCAGATGGAAACGTAACTCCATTTAAGTGTCAAAAGTGTGACAAGACTTTTCAACACAGGAGTAAATTGCTATGCCACATTTACAGTCACTCTGATGAATATTTGGTTTCGACTACCGACAACAGTTCTTCAACAGTCAATTCCACCAACGCAGCTGGCTCGACGACGTCTCAGCCAGAGGGTCACAAAGGAACACCTTCCAACATCGCTGATGGCATAGGGACATCTATTCCCCAGGCTCAGGACCAATCAGAAACGTTTATGGGTTATAACACTGTTCCTTCATCATCTATTTACAGCGGAATTTATGGCCCGGAGGCTTTTCCACCACAAAATAGCAGCCAAGAGCCATCCTTTGATGGTTACAACAACGCTCCTACGCTAGTTTATTTCCCTGGGGATGGTACCATGGAATGGTCTCATCCTCAGGATCATTATCAACTCCAACCGTCCATTGGTAACCAGAACCCTGCTTCCTCATCTTACCCAAGCGGCGTAATTTATGGCACAGAGGCATTTCCACCACAAAATATCAATCAAGTGCCATCCTTTGTTGTTGGTTACAGCAACGCTCCTGCAGCAGTTTATTTGCCTAGCAATGATGACATGGAAATTTCTCATGGGGAGAGTCACAATCAACTACAATCGTCTATTGGTACCCAGACCTCTCCTTCCATTCGTTGCTGCAACAGCAATAATGCAACCGAGACGTCTCAGCCACAGGAGAATAACCAATTACAAAATTCTAACCCTGAGGGTCAGAGTCAACTGCAGTCGTCCATTAGTAATCAGAACGATCCTTCCTTACCTGGCTCTAGTATCAGTAATGCAAATGACACGATTTTGCAACAGGACAACAACCAACTTCAACAGGTGGATGACCAACATTACTATCTTTGGACACCTTATTCCATCGCTGATGTTATACGAATGTCCATTTCCCAGGGTCAGGAGCAATCAGAAACATTTATTGGCACAGAGGCATTTCCACCACAATATAGCAGCCAAGAGCCATCCTTCGATGGTTACAACAACGCTCCTACCCTAGTTTATTTACCTGGAGATGGTACCATGGAATGGTCTCATCCTCAGGATCTTTATCAACTGCAATCTTCCATTGGTAATCAGAACCCTCCTTCATCTTGTCCTAGCAGCAGTACTGCAACCGATACAATTCCGCCACATGATACCCAGTTACTATTGCTTGGTGACCACCGTAACCGTCCTTCGACATCTTATTCCAACATCCATGATGGCATAGAGACGTCTATTTCTAGGGGTCAGGATCAGTTGGAAACGTTTACCACTTCTTCAGCATCCATTGGCAGTGGAATGTATGGCATGGAGGCACTTCCAGCGCAAAGTATCTATCAAGCGCAATCTTTTACTGGTTACAACGTTCCTTCAGTAGCTTCTTATACCACCAGTGGTGACATGGAAATGTCTCATCCAGACAATCATAATCAATTAGCTACTGAGAATCGGAACGCTCCGGTAATACCTATGGAATCATTAGATATCGATCACACGGTTCGCACTAATGATCCTGGTTCTAATATCAATGTTGGCATAGGGACGCCTGATCCTCAGGGCCAGGACAAGACGGTAAATGAATTACAGAATCGGAACGCTCCGGTAACACCTATGGAACCACTAGCTATCGATCACACGGTTCGTACTAATGATCCTGGTTCTAATATCAATGTTGGCATAGGGAAGTCTGATCCTCAGGGCCAGGACAAGACGGTGAATGAGCTACAGTCATCTACTGGTAATCAGAAAGCTTCTTCGACTTCTGATTCCAACATTACCGGTGGCACGGATCCTTCTCCTTTAGAAGATCAGATCCAATCAGATAAACAGACTGGTTCTAAAGAAGCTTCTTCAGCAGTACTTTCTACCGATGATGACATGACAACGTCTCATCCAGAAGGTCCCAAACTACGATCGTCCATTGGTAATCAGGACACTACTTCCTTACCTTGCTCTAGTAAGAAAGGTGCAAACGACCCGGTTTTGTCACATGATGACAAAGACCAATCGAAATCGCGAACTGACAAACGCACCAATAAACAGCCTTCGCCAATTCCCAGCACCTCTGGCATTAACACAGGTGTTAAGCCATTCGAGTGTCATGACTGTGGAAAATTGTTCAAGCGCAAAGACTTGCTGCGAAGCCACATGCTGGTTCACACAGGGGAAAGGGAATTTCCGTGTACATACTGCGGCAAAACTTTCAAAAAAAGAAGTAATATGCACAGGCACCTTCACATTCATGCAGGTGATGAGCCGTTTAAGTGCAACGAATGTGAAGAATCTTTCAAAACCTGGGCTAATTTAAAAAAACACATGCGTATTCACAAAGGGGACAAGCCATATAAGTGTAAAGATTGTGGACACACATTCAAGCATGCAAATAAACTGAAAATACACCGTGTAATTCACTCTGGGAAAAGACCGTTTAAGTGTTCAAAATGTGATATGGCTTTTAACCAAAAACATCTTTTAAAAAGGCATACGCTCGTTCACACAGGTGTAAAATTGTTTAGGTGTGAAGAGTGTACCATGCCTTTTTCGAGCAGACGTAATTTGCAAAGACATGCTGTAACACACACAGGTGAAAGGCCTTTTAAGTGTCAATATTGTAACAAGACTTTTCCCTTAGAACATAATTATCGGGGTCACCTGCGAACACACACTGATGAAAAGCCATTTAAGTGTCGCCATTGTGACCAACGTTTCAGGAACAGAAGTGGTTTGCTATGGCACATGCGCTCTCCACACACCAGTGGATAACCATGCAAGAATCTCTATTATAAAAAATCTTTTGGACCCTACATAGTTTGCTGGAACAGACTCATGATTGCTCAGATGATATTTATCATTGCGGACAGTCAGAAATTATTCTTGCATGTAGACTAAGTCGTGATATATCCACTGATTGAATTGTAAATATATATTTAATAGTAGTAACAATTGTGATGATGATATTTGTAATGATGTACATACAAAGCAATGTAATCTTCATCTCATTAAACAATGAGGCTCGACACGAATTGTATATTTGTAGGGATTTTTAACGAACGACTATCTTTGTAATATAATATTTCAATAAATGTTGTTTATGTTATTTATTGTTTTATTGACCCTTAAATAAACCCTTAGTTTATGTGAAATAACAAATATCGCAAATCACAAAAGCTTTCTATTATTTTTCTGTAATAAATTTAAGCGATTCATCTTACATTTTTTTCTTTTAATCGTCATTTGTACTCGATCGGTACTTTAATTCTAATATATTTCGTACTTGTTACCTATCTGGAATTATTGTAGAATATGGAATCTGTTGTGATGGCAATGTTTTGATTAGATGAGTTACTACTTTGATGCCGCAAATATTATTTTCAGTACGGCAATGACTTCAGAAGCCACCTCTCCATGACAGTAAAATAACACATTATATCATACACTTTAACGTTATTTTACACATTTTAACATTTTATACATTTATTGACGTATCCAAGTTGATGTTGGACGTAAGTATTATTCATTATTAATAATATTATTTAGACATCATATTTCAGCCAGAAGAATCAAATACACATATTTGATTCTTCTATAATGTAAACATATTTGGAGTTAAAATATGAGTCAGTAAATTCGGATAGGTTAACATCCTGTGAACAAAAACCAAAATCAATCCGATAAATTAGTCATATAATTATTGTATTTGTTTCAAATGAGCATCTTAAAATGCAGCTATTCTAACCAATGTTTTCATTAATCTTATCTGTTTTCGAATTGGAGTAAAATGTACGCTTCTATTTATGAGGCATAACGGAATATAAATCAATTCGTTACAACTAATAAATTCGAAGTAGACTAAATTGGTATTTTATGTAGAAACTCAATACAAACTAAATAATCGATATAGATTTCTATTGGTTTTTGGATAGTGAAAACTAAAATATGAATAGTAATTTCTTAAATTCGTAAAAATATTCAGGATGTGTAGAATCCATATGAATATAATCAGAATAAATGTCTTTAACACGTGTCTTATAAAATATTCATTTGTGATAAATACTTCAATTGTAGTGACGAAATCAGTGTCCAATAAAACTTACAACACTTGATTCATATACAATAATAGTAATAATAACCTGAAGGTAATACACAAAAATAAATACGTTCACGAACGAAACATTTGATGTAGGGTTGTCATGATTAAAATTACGATTTTAATCAAAGAAAACAATCATGATTTAAATCAAGATACATTAACAATAATCAAAATATATTTTATCGGGATTTAATATTATTTTTTGAACATTCAATTGTAATTATTGAAAGTAAGTTCATATGGTATTATAATTATCCTATGATAGAAAATAACTTAAATTAAATTAATAATATAAATATGATAAAGTGCAAGTTTTAGTGTTATAAATTAGAAAATGAATAAAAATGATTCATTTTCTAATTAATTAAGATTATTTTAATTAAAATCATTATTGTTAAGATTATTTTAATGGGTTCAATCACATTTTTTTATTGAAATGTATCTTTAAT
>JABFPB010005748.1:0-12896 GCA_022817645.1 Ceratoteleas bidentatus
TTTTTGCAAAAAAAATTCAAATTTCTATACTTGTCGACGCCATTTCGTTAGGCCACGCCCCCATGTCAGATCCCAATCGAAATCAATAGTTTCAGATCGATCGGCAAAAATATCGATATATCGAAATACGGAGGTTAGTATGTTTCGGCGGGAAATATTTCAGGCGGGCAAAATGTGTACAGAGACGTCCGAAGCGAAATAACCCCTCCCCCCCCCATGTCCGCCGACGTCCGATTTTCGTACACCCCTCCCCCCCGTATCCTTGCGGACGTCTTTTATGGACGCCCCCAAAGCGAGATTTGTAATTGCAAGGGAATCGGATTTTCGTTCATCTCCCGTTTACAAACGATATTTTACGTTATGAGGGAGGGAAGAATGTCACTTTTCGAAAGCTTCTTAGGGAGAAAAGAAGTGTTTCCCTCCCCGAGTGACATACATTTTTCCCATACGTGCCCCGAAAACGTCGAATTTCCAACCTCGAAATCGGGACGAAGGTTGACATTTGCCGGCAAAGTTTTTACATTTTCCCGCCAACTGACTTTGCCTCCCGGTCAACTTTCGTCCCTCATTTCTCGGTTAAAAATTCGACGTTTTTCAGTGCACGCATGAGAAAAAATCGTATGCTACTTGGCAGGAAAACTCATGAACTCCGACGAGTGTTTTTTAGCCCGAAAATCACCTCGTCGGAAATCATCAATTTTCCTCCCTAGTTGCACAATATCCTATTCTACTTATATTCTGATGAACGTATTTTTTAAGCATTCGAATTTTTTTCTGAGGAACGGGGATTTTTTAAGGATACTCACTCCTATGGTGCGAGGGCAGGGAGACACAATATTATATATGACAAATTAGAGTTTTATTTGGAAATATTGGTCTAATTATTGTTATAATTTTACTTAACCACCTGAAGTTTAAAATATATTTTTTTATAGACAAAATACGGTGAAACTTTTAATTTCCATCGATTTTTTAAAGTCATAACTTATTGTTTAAAGCATTTTCTATAGACTCATCATTGCAAAATTTTTACTTTTATTACTCACTTAATCACAAACCATTTACAAATACCAATTATAAATAAAATATATTATAAACATTTAATGTGTAATGTTATTTCAGTATGGAATTTCATAATTTTAAGATTACGAATTTATAGAGAAATGCTCAATCACATCGGGTACATTATTGTTTAATTATGACTCAAATTTGAGAAGGAGTAAGTAGATTTGTAGAATTATGAATTTTGAAATATCTTTGAAATAGTATTACATCGACTGAGATAAAAGACAGTGCTAAAGTAGGACAGAAAATTGGTTAATTACAAGTACAAAAACTGGTAATTGGACCGTCGGTGGGCTAAGACATCGTTTCGATTATCTATATATAAGTATCATGGTTATGGAAACCATGAAAGTTTGTAGTAAAGACAATACTAAAACTTTATAGTTATTACAACGTCAAATTTACGATCGCCGCTGCTTTGATAGTTATACACTTCGGAGGCAAAAGTTTGTAATAACGTGAATTTCAAACGAAGGCTTTTTTAATCAGAATGCTTTCTTTATTACGTTAAATATTAGAAATGTTGGGAGAAAACGTTGTTACATGGAAAATGGGATGTAGATGTACAATTTGCGTTCAAAATTCGATTAAAAAGAATTTATGGATGAGAAAACTCGAATAATTTTTTACCAAACTGGCACAAAACACTGGCCGTGTTTTTTACTTTAAAACAACAATTAAGTCAATCGTAATATATTTTCAAAAAGTTAAAAATATTTTGTTTGTTTGTTGATATTTGTTGGCTTTGAAATGGCATGTAAACAAAAGATTGTTTACCTTCGAATAGTATGTAAACAAGCTTTGTTTACTTTGAGATAGTATGTAAACAAACATTTCTTACTTTAAAATACCATGTAAACAAAGACATCTCAATTGCTTTCAAGGACGATGATTCTCAAGTATTGCAAGACAAAAAGGAAATTCTCTCCCTCTATCTTTCTTTACAATCCTCTTCGGCAAATAATCGAAAAAACTTGATTTGCGCCAATTAATTTACAAAGCGCAAAAAGTGTTTCGAACTAAACATAAACAAACGTGTTTCTCGGTCGCGAAAAGTGTTCGTCCGGCGATTGTCCGACCGCGGCGGGCGCCATGTTATTCGCTCGCGATTGACTTTTCGCTCGCGAAAAGTTGCTCGATGGAAGGAGGGGATTTTCGCATCGGCGTTCGTCGGGGTTCCGGGGCCTGCGGCCAGGCCAAAGCGGGCGACTTGTTCCCAGGATCGCGTCCGCGGCAGAACGGGAGAAGGCACGCGGTGGCCCAGTGGGGAGGGCTTTTTTCGTTTTACAAACTGGTTCAATTTTTTCTCAAAAAGCGGGTGAACACCGCGGAAACCGGTTGTGGCTCCGGCGAAAGAAACAACGCCGGCCGCCGGAGACGGAGCGCGAGCGCGGGCTCCGGCCAAGGGGAATGCCTCCTCGCTGGCAGGATCGTACCAATGCCGCGCGCCAACCTCGCGATCCACTTCGAAAACGGGAATCAGCCGAGTTGTTTACTTTTGCGCACCGCTCGGACAAATGAAAGTTGCGATTCGAACACTTTGGTTTAACTGCGACAACAATTACCCGACGATTTACGACGGCGTGCATCTTTCGGGTGTTTTCGAAAAAAACTGCCCTGTAGAACAATCGACCGGAAAACTCGTTTTCGCGCTAAAAATTCAGCGGGGAGCGGCTCGCTCCGGAAATTGCGTCGTAATTGCGCCAATTTATTTGTTTACATACTTTCTCACGGTAAACGAACGGTAATTTACAAAGTATTTCGAGGTAAACAAATGGTTTGTTTACATAGTATTGTAAATAAATGTGTTTGTTTACATTTTATGAGAACATAAGTAACGCTTGTTGTTTTCTATTTGCAAAGCTAACAAAGGTATTTAAGCATAACACTCCAAAGCTAAACAATGTTTGTTTACATAATATTTTAAGGATACAAACCTTCTGGTAAACTATAGTGTTTACAAATTATTTCAAAAGTAAACAAACTTTCTTCACGCTTCTCCAAAGGTGAAAAACCTTGATTTACATGCTTCCCAAAAGTAAACAATCCCATCTTTACATAGTATTCCAAATAATATAAACCTAAATATTTTTAGACAAATCTGATCCATTAAACAATTAGTTTTGTCATTTTCAGATTATTTCTGTATTACCGCAGAATTTCGTTACACAGTGAACACTGAGATGCCGGGAAGAATTTCGAGAACGTCGAAGAAGTATTTTTTTTCTTCGAGAGATAATGTCGTTTACTTTGGAGAATAATACGGCCGTCGGACGTTTGCAATGTTTTACAATTAACAATTAAAATAAATGGAATTGACCGTGAATTAATGAAAGCCTCGGAGAGGCAAAAAAATCTATTTCTAATTATGGCGTTGTGCAAATAAATCTCAACTTTTCGCGAGCGGAAATTCAATCGGCGGCGAGCACGGCGCTCCGCCGACGAGACAATGAAAGTGCGTTCCAAAGCCGAACAATAAGCGCGCGCCGCGGCGTCGCTTTCTTTGCAAAAAGTTACGCGGCCGCGCAACTTGCGTTGCAAATATGTTAATTGGGCGTTTGCGAGTTAATTAAATTGTTTGCGATTCGCGTAACGGGAATGCGCCGCGGTTTTTCAATGTCAACTATTTTTCCAGTCGAACTGCAATCCGACGTAAAGCAAAACGCAATTTTCAATACTAAAACAAATATTGAGGAAGTAATGTTACTGATAAATTAATACCGAGACTTTAATTAATTGTTTAATTAATAGCTTAATAATGTTGCAATTATTTTTATATTGACTCTCCCATTACAATTTTTGTGGTGCATCCTGTTCGTTTTTTCAGGACGGTGAATTATTTGCCGTAAGAACTGGTGCGAAACTAACCGGCCGAAACTGCCCACAAATAAGTATCCGGCAACAAGCCGTCGCCGATTATGAGCGGTTAACTGTGCCTGTTTGTTGACTCCGCGGCGGTATTGATTTTTCGGCGCGGATACATCGCCGAAGCGGCGTTTTCAGCAATGTTTATTGTGCTCTCGACAATCAAGATTAAAAGTTTAATTATGTAAAATATAATTTTCCGCGGGCCGGATTAACGAGCAAAGTTTGGTAACCGAGAATATGTAACAAGTTGCGGTCCGCGGCGCCTCCCCCTTCAACCCCCCGGCGCCTGAAAAGGCTTATCATTGTTGCAAACGTTTTCGTCGTCGGCGTTCATTATTAACCGACAGTCGATTAACGTCAATTACCGGACGAGTCGCGCAATTCGACAAATTTCCTTCGGCGCGATTGTTTCGCGGCCACTTATAGCACGACGACCAATTAATTTGCGTGGCGCTATTTTTGCGCGTTCGCTTTTAATTTTGCAGCGCGCGTTTTCGGGCCGGCAACAAACTCGATTGAAAGTTTAATCATTTAGAATGTAATTTTCTGATAATCGCATTAACGGCCGAAGTTTCGAACGCCTGGAACTTGTAATTAGTTGTTTTAGGATTTGACTTCCAAGTTTACCATTGTATCTCGGGATCGTCTGTTTTAGAAGTGTTTTTGCAAACCATTTCGAGCAACTTCGTTCCAATTTTAAAATTGAAATTTACGAAACTTACGAAAAATACGAAATTTACAGCCTGATTTGGATGAATAATTGCGAGCGACGTTACTTTGCCGGTGATATTCAAAAAATAAAGGACGAAAAGAAGTGGTCAATACATCGAGTGACATTTTCTCTCACCCCTTAGCCGACAAACAAGTAAAATTAAAAAGTGTTAATTGTAAAATAGACACATGATCAATTTGGATACAAATATATCATTTGTATCAAATTGGAAACAATAGCGACCACCGAGAAATCTGTATTTTTCCAAAAAATAATTGCAAGTACTGATATTATTTTATTCAATTACTTTCTATATAATTAGAAATCCAGTTCAATAGTGCCGACATTTCGATTTACGATTTAATAAAATTACTTATAATTAATTTTTGGAAAAATACTGATTTCTCCTTCGTCGCTATTCTCTCCAATTTGTTAAAAAGTGTAACTTTTTTTATCCATATTCGCTTTGTCCATTTTACAATTAAAACTTATTAATTTGAATTAATTATTGGCTTCTGGACAAGAAAAACAGACTCGGACAAAATTTTAGGGGGGGGGGGGGATTAAAATCTGTCGGATTTTTGTATGGTACTGCGTTTCGGGTGACTTCAAGTATCGTCACGATAAAACGAACGGGAAAAGCATGCTTAAGCGTCCGAAATCGACTCGATTATCCGCGCAAAATGATAGTAAAAGCGCCGGTACGAACGAGCCCGGGCGTATTTTTTAATTCGCGTCGCAATTACACAATTACATCGGTAACAACCATAATCTACTTTGGCGGCGCATCAAATCCGGAAACTCGTCATAACCCCTTTAATTCCGCCCCCCCCTGCCCACTCACCCAAACCGACCTTCCCCCCGCTGCGGACGCGCGCGCATCATCCCTAACTCGACAAGCAACGTTCTTTCCGTCAGCCTCCGCGCAGCCAAGTGCAACTTGTCAGCACGTTTTTCAGTAAGACAGATAAAATCTATGTGGCTGATCCGGGGTTACGAAAAATCCCCGCTAAACATTTCCGGTGTTTCCGCTGTGCGGGGGGAGAAGGGTGGGATCAGGTTTGCAATTCGGGAAGACGAATTTGCAACCTTCGCTTGGTAAAAATGAATATGTAAATAAATAACTTATTTACAAAAATAAATAAATAAGTCTAAGAAAAATATGTTTTAATTAAAGTTTATATAGTTTATCACGCATGTTTTTGGCACGTATTACTTAAATATTTGTACAAATACATTTTATGAATTTGTAAATTTACTATACTGAGAACAAATTTGTCTAAAACAGACAATATCTGCTGGATAACTGAAGTGTCTAAAACAGTCGACATATCACTTGAAACAAACAATGACTTCGACCAGGATTCGGAGCAATATACACTGCTTTTATCATATTTCGGAGCAATATACTATCTCCCAAGTAGACAATGAAATGATTATTCCTGAAAATCAAGTTGCGTAACATTTAAGGTTAGATAACTGAATTATACTGTACGCAGTTTTTAGTTTTGTCCATATATTATTATTTTTCGTTGTCTAGAAAAGATAATCCTTGTTTTCGACGTATAAATAACATATAAATAACATATAACATATATAATGTACATATATCATGTATATTTATTTATTTATAGATTTATCATTGTAAAAGTATTGCATATATAGCCAATATTTAAAAAAATGTTTAATGTTTGATAGAAATATACGTGTAATAGCTTGTACCTTGGAATACGCGAATTGAAAATATAAACAATAGTAATTATTTAAAAACAGAAAGAACAACGGAAAATACTTATTTTAAATGATATCAGCCCCAAAATACTACATAATGCAAATACAAATATTTTCGCATGTATTTTCTTTCACGTGGAGTTGTTTTTGGATTTGGAAGTATATCATAGATATTCGCACTCTAAAAGATGTGGTGCCCTCATGGATGAAATAATATTCGTAAAATATGTGTGAAATGTGTTCACGAAATTTATTACACGTATATTTCGTGAAAATGTTGTATGTTTCGTAAGAATTTTTTACACATTGAGAAAATTAGATTGTTCCAATAAAGTGGTTAAACGTATCTGAGGTCTAGTCTTACGATTTCAATGGTATAACTCCAGTCGTAAGATTTTTGATAAAAATATAAAGTAATAGTACATTTCACCACTAGGGAGGAAAATTCGTATTTCGAAACGAGTGAACTTCCGGAACGAGGCGAAGCCGAGTTCTGAAAAATAAATATTGAACTAGTGATGAAAAATAAATATTGAACCTATTGTTCTTACAATAAATTCAATACCGATTGGTGGTAAGAACGTCTATGCAGTAGATGTTCGTAGACATTATTTTTCGACTGAAATGTCAGAATCAAACGGTCGGTACAATGTAACCTTTTACCACTTAAATTGCAAAATCTGATCTATTTGGCCATACTGATATGTTGCCATTATGTCTTCATTCGCGCAGAGGATTGGGTAAAAGTATTCAAAGTGAATATTTCTTGAATACAGAAAATGAAAAGCAAGCTCTTCTTTAACAATGTATATTAAAACCGCAGGCATTTTAATAAATAAAAAGGTATTATATCTTTTCTACAGACGAAATAGAAGTAATGAACCTAAATCAAGAAAAAACAATTTTAAACCCAAAACAAAAATTAAACTCTTTTAATACGCCAAACCACTTGCAGCTACTGCTTGCAGCGCCAAAGAATTGCCCTGCTGTGGCGGAATTTATTTGTTACTAGTGGAAAGCAGTAACTAATGGTCCTATTATTCATTTATTAATCCAAATTCCATTCATTCGTAAAAATTTCATATGTTTGTTTCCACTGTTAACTTCGAACGCAGATGGCGTGGCGGTCGCATTGTATTTAAATGGATTAGCGTAATAAGAACAACCGTATATTAATATAACTGAAGAAAAGAAACTGACAATTTTAGAATCACACCGAAAATAACCTTTCCGTACTAGTGTTTAAGAAAACTTGATCTTTTCATTCTAGTTCTAGTAAAATATCTAATAAAATAGCATTTTCCGGTACAAATTACGAAAGTTACTAATTTCAACTTTCGATAAATTGAAAACGTTACTCATACGCTATTAATCATATCAGATTGCGTGTATGAGTAAAGCGAATTCTAAAATCAATTTTAAGGTTTGGTGTTATCGATTCGTTAAAGTACCCTGAAATGCATTAGAATAATGTATAAATTCATTACATAATTGATTTGTAACTAAGAAAAACAAAGTAACTACCTCTATATTTCAATTAAACGTTGCATTATCGATTCACAAGTTCGCAACAAACGCTCAACAACAAAATGCATGCAAAATAACTTAAATCTACGAAAAGACAAGTACACCGAAATTCGCAATTTTGTGTAAAAACCAAGAAGTTAATCTACCAAACACTTGAGTAATCCAACCAACAGTTGCTTAACGTAATAATGTGGTTACTTCAACAAACATGTAGCGACACGTTCGAACCTTTCTGTTGACTCACACATTTTTCCTGAGCCCGCCCTAATTAAACCGCGTAAAACGTCGCGTCTCCCCTTTTATTTCCCGCTATTTTTCCACACTTGTTCGACAAATGTCACCAAGTGCAACAAGTTACAAAATCGAAAATGACCCACGACCCCCTAAACCTCCCCCCCTCCTCAATCCGGCGCCCCTTTCTTCGCGACGACTTCACCCCCGCTCCTCCATTTTTGCACCTCCGCAAATGGTCGGTTCTTATCGGCCGGTCGTCTCACGCGGTTTCGACGGCACAGCCGAATTGAGCAGCGGAATATTGCAGCGAGGCCCAAGCGCAAAGCGAGAAAGGCCTCAGTTGCGTCGGATATTGATTTTCGAATGAGTTCAAAATTTCCATAATGGCGCGTGTAGGGAAATCCGAGGAAGGCGGCGGGGGGGGCGGGGGGTTGCGCGCGCGATAACCGACGGGGCGAGGGGGGGTCGGCCGAGGGGGCGGAAAGAAAAAGGAGCAGAGGAAGATTATGATGATGAAAAAGTGGAAATAGATGCGCACCCCTTCGATATTGCGCGCTCGCGGCGGAGGGGGGCGCGGAGGGGCGGCCGAGGGGGTGGGGGGCGCGGGCGGCGAGACGCCGCGACGGCCGTTTCGAACTTGGCAAAGTTCAGCGACTCAAAAGAGACACCCCATATTCGTCTCCGCACCCCCCGCCCCGGTGCCCCTCCCCCGCCGACTTACCCGCCCCCTCCCCGCGCGCGCTCCCCACCACCGCCACCCAAATTGCGAACCGCGCGACACCTCATCGGCGCCCGCGGGGTGCGGGGGCGGAGGGGAGGGGGTTAAGGGGGAGGGGCGGCCGCCGCTGTCTTCATTTACCTGCATTTACCGACCACTTTTCGGGGGGCCGCGGCGGCGGGTTCAGAGGGGCGGACGGAGTCTCTGCCTCCCGAAGAAAGATTCGTCCAATCAATCGCTATTTTCGATACACTTTTTTCCCTTTCGCGTGATAGCGGCCGCGCGCGAGCCGGTGCCAATCCTTTTTGCCAACTGGCATTCTTTATGAAATTTCGTCAAACGGTGGGGAGCGCGAGGAGCGGGGTGAGATGAAAGGCAGGCCCTTTTTCGGTCGAAGATTAATGTAAATTATTGCGGGGGTGGGGCGGCAGGGGCGTTCGAGGGAAGTCCAATTTTTTGCCCGGACGTTCGCGAGGGAAATTGTTTTTAGGGAAGATAATTGTAGATTGAGGAGTTTATTTAGAAATGGATTAGAGTTGTTCTAGCGGCAATTATGTTGGGATTTTTAGGGTCGAGGAATTTAACACGTTAAAATCGGTATTTCATTTAAGATGAAATTGGAGTTTTTTGTAATTCATTATGTTTCATATTTTCAAACTAAACGACAATATACTTCATGCATAATTCAACCTTTAATTTTTATCACATTGTTAGTCATTTTTGCATCTCCGCTATATTTAGTTTAATTGTAGATTGAGATAGATATTCTTTTTGAATGAAAAGGATTCGTGTCTAAAAATAGGATTCTTTTTGTTAAAAAAAGGAATTCGTATCAGGGCGAAAAGATATTCTTTTGGCTAGGAAAATGTTTCGAATGATAAAGAATTTTGTCTCAGTGTTCGTATTAACCGTATTATATTTACTATATTCTTAAACTAGCCATTTCGATCGCTTTAATTATACATTAAATTTTCATTAAATATAAAAATGTTAATATTTCATAAAATAGAAAATAATGTAACATTAAAAATATTATCAACGAATTATCGTTATAACCTTTATACCGGGTTCCCGGGTACCCATTGCTTTTCGGTGGTTATCAAAAGCGCCAGGTTCACCTTATCATATGCGCCAGATCAGGCTCATCATAAGCGCTGAGTAATGCGCAACAAAAGCCCCAGTTGGCATTGTTAATATTGTAAACTTGAATGCAAATAGTTTATTTTTATTAGTTACCGATACACTGTAAAAACAGGTGTCTTATTTTAAAACACTTTTGTCCCATTTTTAAAACGTTTTCAGGTGTTTTAAATTTTAACCTATCTTCCTATAAAGGGAAACACTCATAAACATTTTAAAATTGAGACGGAAGTGTTTTAAAATAAGACACTACTTTTTGCAGTGTAGTAAGAGGAATATGTATGTCCTTAATGTATGTCCTCAATATGTATATCTTCAATTATAGTGCAAGTGAAACATTATCAACTGTTTTTGTGGGTTCGATATTCATAGGTTCTAAATTAAAAACATTTGGAAAGCTAATAAAATATGTATCGCAAGTTAATATTGTATGAATCTCAGTTTCATTACAATTGAATCATCAATTTCTTATCATTCATTATCATTTCTGTTCAAAAAAATCGGAATCCGAGACGGATTCCAACTCGAGATTTGGTCTCGGAATCCGGTCCGGATTCCGACTCGGATTCCTCATCTAAACTGTCTGGAGCTGGATTCCGGGTCGGACTCCGACTCGGGTTCCGATTCGGATTCCTTGTCGGATTCCGGGCCGGATTCAGGGCCGGATTCCGGCTCGGATTCCTTGTCGGATTCCGGGCCGGATTCCGGCTCGGATTCCGACTCAGATTACATTGAAACATTTATAAAATATAGAAAATTTATACAATTACTTAAATAAATCGCAGGGACGCGTAGTCAAAGATGCTTCAAGCAATCACCTGAAAAACCTCATTGCCAATTGTTTAAGTAGGGGCTTTAATTAGGATAATTTAGAGCTACTTTCATTTTATTCGGTTGGAAAGTGCCAACGTGTAATTGTCGACGTGTTTGCAAATTGTTATTTCTTAAATTGAGATGCATAGTTCAGACAATTATTCTGACAATTCTCCTCCTCGAGAGGTGAAAAGGTAAGTACATTAAAAATATTTCATAAAATATGAAAGTAAAAAGTTTAATTGTCGGCAAACACGCGATGACTAATTTAAATTTTACCCATTTAAATTAGTGACATTTAAATTAAAATTAAAAAATTTAAATAATCATTTTCGTCCACGACAAATTTTAACCATTTTAAATTTAGAAATGTAAAACTAGACCTTCCACTTTTATCCACATAAATATTGTTCACCACCAATTTCAAACTTTTTAAAATTGTGCGTCCACAATATAAATCTGCGTATACGACCTTATTTAAATAGTATATAACTCAGTTTTTCATTTACGAATATTTATTACATTATTGTATGGTTATCAATAAATAATGCTTTGTTTAAAAGGTTTGTTTAATTTACATCCGTGATTCCTTTTCATACTTCGCGGTTTGTAAGTTCTATGGGCGTTTTATAGCATTACACTACAGATGGCACGAGAATACAAGATACGGATTTCTACGGATTTTTACCCTTCTTCAAAGTTCGTTACCTACAATCTGGCAGCTCTGGTTATGAACCTATATTGTAATTTAATAAAAGAATCTCTCTATATAATAAAAACATAAGTAGGGGTCCGAGTTGCTAGACTCCACAATTTATATAGATGGATTTATATAAATTGTACTATATAGATCAACTATATACTTGGTGTATATAGTTGAAGTATATATAGATGAACTATATAGATGAACTATATACATCTCATGTATATACCTTCTATGTACTGTTACATGTCACTTTACATTTTACCCTACATATAACCCTACATCTGACGCTACATGTGACCCTGCATGTAACCCCACATGTAACCCTACATGTGACTCTACAAGTGACCCTACATTTAACTCTACGTAGAACCCCACATGTAACCCTACATGTGACTCTACATGTGACCCTACATTTAACTCTACATGGAACCCCACATGTAACCCTACATATGACTTCTCATGTGACCCTACATGTAACTTCACATGTGACTCTACATGTATTCCCACATATGACCTTACATGTGACTCTACATGTGACTTCCCATGTATCTTTATATGTGATCCTACATGTAACTCTACATGTAACCGTAAATGTACTCTACATGTATTCCCACATATGACCCTACATGTGACTCTATATGTGACTTCCCATGTATCTTTATATGTGATCTTACATGTTACTCTACATGTGACCCTACATTTGACTCCGTATGTGACCCTACATGTAACTCTACATGTGACTCTACATGTAACCCCACATGTAACCCTACATGTGACCCTGCAAGTAACCTCTCATGTGATTCTACATGTGACTTCACATGTGACCCTACATGTATTTGCACATATGACTTTACACGTATCCCAACATGATACCCTACATGTGACTTTATATGTGATCCCACATGTAACTATATGTGACCTCACATGTGACTATATGTGACCCTACATGTGAATCTACATCTAACCCCACATGTGACCCCACGTGTGACCCTACTTGTGACCCCAGATGTGATCCTACATGCGACTCTACATGTGAACCTACATGAGACCCTACATGTGACCCTACATGTAACCCACATGTGACCCTACATGTCTAGTCGGGCTGCTATCTGGGTGTGTGGAAGGAAATTTATCCAGGAAACACAACGAACACCAGAGGCAGGATTCTCCTGGGCCAGAGTGGAAGGCATTTACGTCTACAGCGTTTATGCCCCACTAATTGCCACCCTGGATGAATTTGAGGAACTGCTGAACGACCTAGCAGCGGACGCGAGGAACCGTCATCCCCACATTATTGTAGGCGAATTCAATGCTTGGGCGGCGGAATGGGGCAGCCGGGAGACCAACAGGAGAGGTGAGGCCCTGCTGGACTTCGCAGCGGA
>JABFPB010005749.1:0-12893 GCA_022817645.1 Ceratoteleas bidentatus
CACTGAGAAAAAAAATCAGAGTAAACACAACTCGATTTTCGAGTTGAAATAGAGTAAAAGTTGATCCAACTCCAATGTTGTGTTTACTTTATTTCTGATTAGATTTTACTTTTATTTCGAGTTGTATCATTTTTTACTCAAAAAAGAGTTGTACTTACTCTATTTTTTTCAGTGCAGCACCCTACCATATACTTAAAGGAAAACTATTTTTCTGTAAAATCCAAAGAGTTTCTTTTTCACCTGCAAACAGTTTACATTATATAAGTTGTGAAATACTACATATAATCCATAATAAAATTTTAAAAGAGATTGCTAATTTCAGGGCATTTCATTTGTAAATATTCTTAGGTTAAGTTAGGTATATTTCTTGTATTGCGAATTTATTTACTCGCAGTTCATATTGTTGTAAATTAAAATAAAACTATCATTATTTTTTTGTGAAAAAATTACTTATTTTAACTGATAAAGAAAAATTAAATTTGTATTCCTTTGTACTGAAAAAGAATGTTGCATTCATTCGAAAAGATGCATTTTAAAGTTATTTTTTTTTGGACCGAAGCACAATCTTTTTGCGAAATAGTTCAGAGAAATTTTGCTTTCACTTAAAAGTTTAGACTTGTAGATTCTACTTGACATAAACAATATTTTGAAGAGTTTTCTCTAAAACACTCCCAGAAAGAAAATATTGTCAAATATTGATCATTAGTTAATTATCCTGAGAATAAGGCTGTTTTCGATCATTGTTGGTCGTGTACTGCTCATGATTTCATCAAATCCGAATTTAGTCATAATGCAACTTGTTCTAATCTAATTTAGTTTACAACCAAAAATGATTACAACCGAAACTTGATCGAAAACCATCATTTTCAGGATATACAACAATTGATTGACTTATAACACATTTTTGTACTCATCCAAGAGAACTGGCTTGACGCGTTGACTTGCGGCGACGCCGGATTCCCCGATTTCCCGAGCAAATCGGTCGATCGTGCATTACGAATGCAAACAATTCGATTGGTCCGTGCGGCGTAATTAATGAATTACAATCCGGCACTTTCGGGGCCGCGATTGACGCGCGGATTAACAGGCCGCGCCGCTGTTCTCGTGATTGTTTATTTTAATATGGAAATCCGATCGCCCGGGCTCGCTGTTTGCGCTCGTCGTCGCTTTTGTGCGTCGCACGTCAGGCCGGCGTGCTTAATTAATTGTATGATACGGCAATTTCGGTAACAAATCTTTTCATCGGCGCCGAAGTTCATCACCGAATATACCGACGGCAAATATTTGCCGCGCGGCGGCCGTGTTTGTTTTTTCGTGCGCACGAGAATTGCAATTATTCGCAATCGATGGCGATGATTTAAGCAGACCGCTCCTCGCGAAAAAGTCGACCGAATTGGTCGACCGCTCAAGTCACCCGAAATCTATCAAACGCGCTGCAAACGCGACACCCGGCCAAATTGCGTTAGCCTTCGTCAAAAGCGTCGCGGCTGCGAATGGATTCGTCTGACTGTAACGCCGGGTTTATCATACAAAATCAATCAAACGATTCCGAGGATGCTAATTCGCAGACTGGAGCGAAAAAACGGGTGCGCGCTTTGTTTAAACAAATACATTTCGCCGCGGGCGCATCGGGCTCTGTATTTGTCCGGGAATTTACATATCTATTACATAATCGAGGATACCGGACGTAAAACAATTTTGAATATAAAAACGAGGGAAAATAAATGTGACTGATAATGTGAACGGGACGCTGGATATAGACGTGAATTTGTTGTGTGGCGCGGCATTGAGAATTGTATGAAATATAAATTGTTGAATCGCGAAGGGATGGGGAAAGGGGAAAAATTGTTGACGCCGGAGTCGGGGTATTTTTATATTTTTTTGTTTCGCTGAGCGGATAGTATTCTGGGATTTTTCAATTTATATTAGAAGTGATAACAATCGTTGAATTTATGGGGTTGAAATGTTACATACCAAATTCGTACGTATAGTTTTATATCTACGGACGTGTGGCGAAAAAAGTCTGCAGTTGTCCAAGCCACGTTGATAACATCAGTTCGGAATATTGTGTTCATTTCAAATTTTTAATATGTTTAGTAATTTTTAATTATACATAAAACGAGAAAGTACATACATTCACTGCAAAAAGTAACGTCTTATTTTAAAACACTTCCGTCTCAATTTTAAAACGTTTATGAGTGTTTCCCATTATAGAAAGATAGGTTAAAATTTAAAACACCTGAAAACGTTTTAAAAATGGGACAGAAGTGTTTTAAAATAAGACACCAGTGTTTTCCAAATGTTTCCAAATTGATGTTTTCTATGCAGAAAGGTCCTCAAATAAGACTAAGTATTGAAACCGTTTTTATATAACACTATTATGTTTGCAACGCTACATTAAAGGTATTGTAATAGCCAAAAGAAAGATTTATTTAGCCCAAATAAATAAATTTATTTGGGAAACTTATTACCTATAAGCAAATTCCTTAATTCGAAAGTAACTATATGTTCAGTTGTAATTCATTTATCATAAATACATTTATTTTGCATCTACGAATTAATAGATCCTAGTTTACAATATTACAATAATATTTTGTAAATGTTTTAAAAATGTTTTAGAAATAATTTAAAAATAGTTTGAAAATTCTTTTTTCATATTAAATAATATTTGTAACTGATAGGGTATAAATGATCTGTGAATATTGTTGCAGTTTCGTTTTTATGCTGTATCTTTCATAACCTTAGCTATTACTTTGCAGCGGTACGTTTTTTCACTGAACAATCCATATATTTTGTTATTCTCACGAACTTCAAAGAACTACAAATTTTCAATACTTTTGAAAACTACAAAAGCATTGAAAAATTTCACAATATTGAAAAAAATGTTGCAATATTTTCGCAGTACTATAAACAAAATATTGAAAAATCCTTTTTTACAATCATTACTATTGAAAAAGAATAAATTCCTTCTAAAACTAATTTATAAAATCCGTACTATTGAATCATCGTCTGCAAAGCGTAACTGACATCTCCGTAAATTTTCGCCAATTCCACACAAAAACCGCTTAACAAATTCTCCATAACAGAACATTCAAATGCAAACGTTCATTTCTTAATAACCTTACGAAATATCGCCCAAATTTCGAATACCATAACACAGCGAGACACCGTTCCCGTCTAATGCCGTAATTCCATTAGAATAACGCAGCAGAAATGTTAAACATCTTCAACGGCAACGTTCGGGACAATTTGTTGCAAAGACGGCGAGCATCAATCTTTAATTAATCTGTAACATTTACCACCATTAATGTTGCGCGCGATTACCGTTACGTCTAATACGTGCTGTTTGCAGCACAACGCCCTTATTATAAATTAAGTAATGCATTATTATGGAAATTGCGAATGGTTAATTACTCCGCGGCATAACCGCCAACTAGCGCGTGTTCCTTATTTTCGAGTGCGACTGTGTTTATAACGCTTAATGGAACAATTTGGCATTATTTAATCAATAAAGTTGCAAACGTCATTGAGCAAATTGCCACGCAGCCTCGCGACATGCATAATCGGGCGATTGCTATGCGGCATGCACGATTATTATTTGCGCACACTTGGCTGGCGATTCTTCGGGCATTAATTAGTAAGATCAATTTGGCGAGCGTCGACTCGAACGACCGCGAAAAATAACGTGCAATAAAGTCCACTTGCGACGTTAATACGAGCGTTTACACGAGTCGACGCTTGTAACGCGTTTGTCGGCGCAACGTACATGTCATATCTACGACAGAGTTACATCATACGAACAATATGTGTCACGTGTGTCGCCTCTATTACCATGCAAGGATATTTGTCAAACACGTGGAAATTAGATTTTTGTGTAGCATTGACATTCCGCGCGATCAATTTTCTTTACGTTGCGCGATGAAACAACGACTGACCGAGGCAAACAAATTTACGACGATAAAAAAGCGATACGCAAATCTGAAATGATGAAAATCGAGCGGTTTTGGGATTTAATGTTAATTTGCGACTAAAATGATGATGGACTCGTTAGAACGGGAAATGGAACTGTTTTTCGTTTATGATGGTTTATCGCTCGAAGTTAAATGTAAGAAGGTGAGCATTCATTTGCTAATGAAAAATGCGATTTAAAGTCGACAATGAATGCAATTTAGATGATTTCCTGTTTAATTAAACTTTCAAATTGGCGCATATTAGTTGTACATTTATTGTCGGGCTGTACATTTTTCACGATTGCAAAATTTTTTTAATTAATTTCCTACGCACTATTGGTTGTAACAATATAATTCCACTGACAAAAATCGTTTTATTATAAAGTTAAATTACATAATTTATTACATAAAATTGCGGGGCTGTTGGTGTAAAGAAAAGTTCGTGATACAATTGATGCAAGATTATGAACCCTGTGTGAAATGTTACAAATTCACGTACATGCACGAAATTCATGCGGTTGTATGTGAATAATGTAACAGAGCACACAGCTGATAGCCAGTTACAGTTTTACGATTTAGCGGTTAATCAATTACGGAATTGTGTAATTTTACGAAATGAAGTTCAAAATTCTGTCTGGAGTTTGATATTGACCACAAAATGCTGATTACATTATATCTCCGATCATCACTGAAGTTTTACACATATTTTTTCAGTGTACAATTCGTAGGGAACATAACGGCTCACTAGATATTTTGCCTTTAAAGATTGGCCAGACTTGAAAATGATATAAGTTCATTGGCCTGACGTGTTAAATGATTTGAAAATGTTGACAGAGTTGCTAAAACCATCTCCATCCATCACTTGCCAATACAAATACAACTCGGCTACAATTTCCCATCGTGTTAATTGTTCTTGAAAGTTTACTTTTTCTGCCAGTACATCCCTAGTAAAAATCTTTGTAAAAACTCTCTACTCTACCTACCACTGTTTCTCTATCAAAATATGAAATCACTTCAACTCAAAATCCTTAAAACTAGAAGTATGCAAACAGAATATTTATAGTACACTTTTTACCCTTATTTTCAAAAATTTTACTGAACTGCTTGATTAAGAGCAACGCAAATCCCCCTTCACTTTTTGCAAAATCCCCGTAATTTCTTCGTCCAACAAAAATTTCTGAAGAAACTTCTCATACGAGCAAAAATTATAAATATGCATGCAGACCTTACAATAACCCAATTTTAATTTACAACTGAATGCCTCGCTGGATATTAACGACAGTTTCCCCACCCCTTCTATCCTCGAAACGTCCAGAGATTACAACTACGGCCGTAACTGCGCGCGTGTGAATGCACTGTTGCCGAAAATACCGGGCAGCGCTCTCTCGCCGCGGAATTTCGCGCGCGCTTAATCCGCGCGGCGGCAACTTCGCGCGGCCCATTTTTACGAGTCCACGCTTCATTAGCTTTGCGTGCGCGAAACCAAACGACCGTCGACAATGGAACTTGCATTTTTGCCGCCACCTCGACACGTGTCGAAATCGTCGCCCTTTCCCCCTCCTCCTCCCAGTCGCCGCGAACGCCAACTATTCGTTCATTACAACTTAATCAATAAATACTTTCTTGTACCAATAACGCCGCGCGGCTCGCAGCTGTAATTAATTAAATTTGATTCCATTACCGAACACTTCCAATAAACCTACTCGCGGCGCGCGCGCCGCGCCCACCCCCGACTAATTATCCCCCAAAACGCGCGCATCCCCTTCCATTATTCTTCGGCTCCATCTGTCAAAACACTCCACCCCGCTAAATCATAAGCGAATAAAAATAAATCAATCGCACCCCCCGGATCCGCGCTAAAGACCCATTTTATCCCCACCGCAGGCGACACGCCGAAACATCTTCGTCACTGGCGTGGCCCGGTCGCAAAATAAACTAACGGCGCGCTGACACGGCGATGATCAAATGAAACAGCAATAAGCGGATCCCCTGAAGAGCGGCCGCGAAGGAGAATGGCACGCGGAGCGAATACGGGAAAAAGAAAGCCGGGGTGGCGGGAGGGGGGAGGGGGGTCGCCGGACGGGGGGGGGGAGGGAGCGGAAACGAAGGGCGCACCGAAAGAAAGAAATACACGCAAGTGCCGAAGCAAAAGAGTGGGACGGGTGTGTGGGATCGAAAAGAAGGGGGGCAGCGAAGCGAGTCAGCCCCGAGACAGAGAGCGAGCCGAAGTGAGAGAGGAGGCTGACTTCGTAGCGAAGTGTGAGCACGCTTGCGCGAATCCCGGGCGGGCGCGGGCAGTGCCACTGGAGCCCGGCAGCAGGGTTCATAGAGCTTCGCCCGGGCCGTCGCGACGACGAGCTTAACCCTTGTGCGAAGTCGGCGGTGATTTCGCGTCGGTGCCCCGACACGGCCGTGCCCCTGGCCCCCGGGGGTCCGCGAGCGAGCCCCCCGCCCCGCCCCCCGTCGGCGGCCCGAGTGACTATGTGATCGCGCGAGCGCCCCAGGTGCCCCCCGCTCGGACACAACCTCGGGCCGGATAGGGCCCCGAGGTTCGTCGGCGGTGGTTCTCCGTGGTTTGCTTCGTGCTTGGTGGGTTGGTGGTGCATTATTGCGGCGGCAGATTGATGTTGTTGTTGTGGACCAGTGCGGGATGGACGGGACAGTGAGCGACACGTAGAGCTGAGGGTACGGGGGCTCCTGAGATGCCAGAGGCTCGTCGTCGGCGCCATGAGGACCTTCGCCTATGTTAACTACTACGTGCTGTGCCTGGTCTGCTGGATCCTGCTGGGGATCACCGGTAAGAGTGCGTCCCGGACACGGGCGGCGGTCCCTTTCCCCGCTCGTTGGCTTCTGTTGGGCGCCAGACCGGGCCATTGTGCCATTGTGCGGATCGCAGTGAAAATGAGCGAGAGTTTTGACGCGATTGATGAAGGCCAGCCCTGAGGTTGAGTGGCTACGCAACAGAAGTCAATCAACTAGGCGCCACGGTGCCTGGGACCGGCTGGCAGTCCGTGTGGATTTACCAGGACTGTGCGACGAGTGCCGGGATGTGGGGCTGTGCGTTGGCTCAAGATCGAGCAACAGAAGTGGGTCGTTTCGAGCGATCTCGCGCCTAGAAATGATCTGGGACTGTGCGAGGATTGGGCGCGAGTTTGGGCGCCGGAATTTGGTATCTCGGGAACGGTTTTGGGTGAAAAATTTTTCTCCAGAAACATCCTCGATGTGTTTTAGTGCAGTAGGGTGCAGAAAGTTTGCGGTAGGGTGCCAGACTGGGCGTCTGGGTAGAGAGAGTTGTTTCGATGGACACGATATGTTCCTGATTTTACCTAGAGAAGTGGTTTAGGAATGTGCAAAAATCCAAAAGTTTGGGCACCACGTTGGGCGCCAATTTGAGATCTTTTCAAGGATGTGATTAGCGATTGTGTACTGGTGCTTCCAGATGTTGGATTCCAGTTAAAGTGTCAGTTTGGGTCCCTGGGTGCAGAACTTAAATTCCTGATCAAAAAGTAATGAAACATCCGAAAGCTGGGGCCCCACGTTGGGCGCCAAGACCCTTCACTCGAGTCTCATTCAAGTTTCGCGATCTTTCCCAAGAATGTGTCTGCAGATTATGTGCGAGGTTTTGGTCGCCAGTTTTGGCGTCGGAGGCTGGTTGCGGTTAGTGGACGGCTGCGACGGTTTCGGGTCGTTGGCGAACGCGAGTAGGTCGCGGGTCGAGCGGCGCCGGGCAATTAGTGATTTGTGTTTATGGGACGCGTAGGTTTTTCGGCTCGCTCGCAGTGCACGCGCCGCGGCCCGAATTGGCACGGCACCAAGCGCTGTTATGGCGTGCTTACGATAAACTAAGAGGCGACGGTTGTTTTTCGATAGCGCGGAAAATGTTCGCCCATATCGCGACACGTAAATTACGGCGGACGAGGTTGCGCTGGCGTGCGCACCACCGAGTTGACAAATAAAAATTGTCGGACACGGTTGTGTAAATAAACGGGGCATTTTTCTTTGTCAGCTCGTGGCGGCGCTACGGCGAATATGAGCGCGGCTGGGGCACCGTCATGCTTTATTTATGGCCGGGGCTCGCGGCGATGCAATTCTGGTTCTAATTCATCTTTAATTAGTTTCTTTGACGACGAGATGTGGCGCGCGGATTTTTCTGGGGTGGCGCAGTTTTTGGCCGAGAGGGGGCGCTTTCGGCACATTATAGTGATTTTTCAAACTGTAACGATAATTACTGAGAGTCGGCGACGCATATTTAATTTTATGTTGTAACGTTTGTAATCAATATTGGATATTTGTTATTAAAAAATGCGGTCAGTTGGAAACGTGGAACTGTGCCGAGCCGCAATCAGTACGCGTTCTTTTGCACCGTTTGATGGAACAAAATTAAATCAAAATTCCAACGTTTAATTGCACTCTTCCGTTTTAATGCAATATCGAAAATATTATCGATGACGTTCTATTTCTACGTGCGGAGCTGAATATTTGAGATAACGAGAATGTGTAAAACATTGCACCGTTACTTCTCCGTCTTTATATTTTCGTGAAACCTGCAATTTTGGATTACGAAAAACGTGAACGAAATTACATTCGCGTTTATGAATTGTTTAATAAAATAGTGAGTCGAATCGTAAAGTAACCTAAAAGAATCATACCGTTCTGCACTAGCACGGCATATTATATGTCACATATATAATATCTGCCGCGTGTCTTGGCAAACTATAATCCTGTTTACGTTTAAATATTATATTTTAATTTTACGTCACTTTTATGTAATAATAATTCTACGCAAGTAATAATCCAGCAAATCCTTCGAACCGACCAAAGGATCTCCACATTTTCCGTAAAACCTATATCCAAATTGAATGACGCGCTCCGCCGTTTCATCCCTATTTTACCGTAAAAATGAAAAATATTGATAACCGGTTTTTCGCTCAATAAAAAAGGCGCGTTTAAGAGTAGTAACTGCGTTCAATTCAATTACGGGAAAGTTACTTTTTATCAAACAACGGCGCCCCGCGGACGAAAAGCGGCCGCTTTTTTCCCCCTTGAAATGCAATTTCACGTAACCGAGTCGCGGAATCATGTCGACTAAACGCATTAACGACCCCCGAGGCCGAAAATAACAATTCGGCACTCAAAGAGCACGACGACGCCGACTTCGTCCAACAAATTGCAACCTAATTTGTCGGCCATCGTGCCCGTACACTCGCCCCAAAAATAGCTCGCGCTCGACTAATTCGCGTCCAAATTTTGACTCGCGGCAGGTCGTAATCCCAAGCTACGACGGCGCAGTCACTCTAAATCGCGAATCCTGACGAATCAACAGTTATTCGGCCATTTCCGTGACTGACAATACTCTCGAATGGAGAGTTCGTTCTGCGCATTTCAAAGGCTAGTTTTTTCGCCTTCTTCGCCACCCTGGCCATTTTAAATAACCGATCTCGCGCGCGCAGCCAGATGCTGGGATCGCGAGGGCGGCATCGAGGGGCTGTTGATGATTATCTGGCAGAAGAGGGTAGCGAGGGCGAAGCCGCGTTATCTCCGATCTGCCCGTACCTTTTTGCCTGTCCTAATTTTTCAAGTGCCTATATACCACTCAAGTCGGCGGATCACTCCTCAAGACCGAACTTTTGACAGCTGAGGCAAAATATATTCCCGTCTAATAAGTGGGTTAAATGTTTAACTTAGTTTAGCGACGACGTTTGAAGTTTCCGATGAAACGTGAAAAGTTTTTGCCCATTTTTTCCTCCCTTTGCCCGTTTTTTTTCGTTACTATAAACTCTCGGCGGAGTGGCCTTTTAATACATTTTTTATCAATCAAGTTTCGCGATTTCGCTGGCGCGAAACAAAGCTGCTCGTCGCAGTGCGTTGGGAAATAACGTCTTCGTGACTTTTTCGTTGGAAACGCAAGAAATCCGGACGTTCGATTTAGAAGTTGAGTCTGATTGATCGAAAATCGCGACGTCAGATTGGCACGATTTCTGCGAGCGATTCGTCGAAGTGCAAATGAGCTTTCAATTTCTTTGTTTATAAATTTCGCGTCGAAGTGCTCGGGAGGGGGTGGCTCCGCTCGGCCATAAATCAGCGCCATTTTTCATAGCGAGTCTCTCAAGTAAAACGATTAATTATCTGTCTTATAGGACGGTTTTTGGCAAAGTGCCGGCAACATATTTTACATCGACTGTAATTTATACGTCACTCCGCGAGCCAAGTATCATATAAATATTTTTTCGCCGCGCCACGCCGGGGCGTAATTAATTGTAATGGCGATAATTTTAATCATTACGCCGTGGCGATTAATTATCGCGAATTATTGCGCGGCGAAATGCTAATACGCGTTATTGCGACTGTACGGGTCATTGTAATTCGATTCGGATGCGCGCCTTCGGATAAACGAAAATGATTGCGACCCGAAGAAATAAATTAGATTACAATCGCGACGCCGCGACGCGCCTCGTAAATTACAAATAATCGTGTTAACGTTACAAGGGCATTATCAAATCCGGCGCTGCGCGTTTCGCATGCGGAACGACCACTTTTTTCGGCGACATTTCATTATCGTGCGTTGCCCCTTCGGACGTCCACGTCAAATTTGTATCAGCTTGCCAGCATAAGACGTTCGATAATTCATCGGAATTTCAATGAATTGTACAAAATTACTGTATCGATCGCCCCATTTTCCTCCGGCGTTTTTAGTCAATCCGCAGACATTTGTTAAGTTTTCGTGCAGTAGAACAAGTACGACTTTCGTCGCGATTCGTTATGGAATTCAACTTTTTTAACGATCTTTTTTTCAAGGCGTTGGGAAATCGAGAACTGGTAATACACGTAGTTTAATAATGAACACTTGAGGGAAACTGGTAAAGCATACGGAGGAAGGGATTAAGGAAAAACGAAATTGAAATTGAAAATTCCAGCGCTCTGGAATTAGCCGATAGCTTGGATTATAACGTTTATATAATGCTATAATAAGCGAACGCAGCGTCGTGTTTCAATCATAAGATATTACTGCGTAACGATACGTCCATTATCGACCATTAAAACACTTACATTGCATAATGCACCAGAAGAGGGGTTTTGAGAGAAAAAAATCGCTGAAATATTGATCTCCGCGCGATGTGCATTGGATTCTTATTGGCCACTTGGTCGGGCGTTTATAAATGCATAAGTTTTGGAGCCGAAGCGACCTGGCCGATTGTAAAAACGTTTATGGCGCCGTAAGAGCGGCCCTCGAAGACCCTCCGTATGTTTTATAAACCCGGCGACCATTAAATTAACGAATCACGGGTTTATTCGCGGCAAAGTGAAATACGTACGGCGCCGTTGTGGCATTAACCGCGTCGAATTAAAATTTTTATTCGCCCGCGCGGTGAAAAATCACGTGCGGGCGGAATCGCGGGAAAACCGTTCCAAGAAAATATGACCCAAATTGCGCGGCGGACAAAAAAGTGACGCCTGCGCGCAGCCCCGGAGGAAGCGCGACGAGAAAAATGGTTTCATAATTAGTGCGCGGAATCGAACGTTTTCGCCAGGAACGGCTCACCCTTAGCCCGTATAATTGCGGAGCCGCTGACCGAACTTTCCCGGCGAAATTCGCGGCGGTATTTGGAATGATGAAAATTTAATAATTCCGACCCGCGGCGTTACGTAACGCGGCGCGTTTTACATGGGCGCGGATTTATCGGGGTATTGATTGCCCGTAACAGGCCGACGTCCGCCATAATAAAAATTTGTAAAAATTGCCGGGCGTCGATTAAGTTTCGTCGCGACGTGATGTCTTCATTCATGCGGCGCGTCAAATGTGTGTACGTACGTATTGAGAATGTCACGGTGGGGTGGGGAGATGATCGATACCGGTCGACACAGAGTCACATGCACACGGCTGCATGGGGACATTCTTGTGGGCGGCGCTTATTCAATCTCGATTTTCTCTTCTCTGCGGGGACCGGAACTTAATCGAGGATGAACTGCATTTTGTTTGTATCTCAAACTTTTCAGTAGTTCTATCGAATTTCGTATCCGTTTATCAGCTTCCAGAACATCCTGTCAGCCAATCATGATATCTGCGATCGCACAAATTTCATCTCCCATTTTATTGTAAAATCGAGCGTGGCGACATCTGGACGGCGGATATGATGATTTTTATGGTCGGACAGTTGCGCGGTCAAAAACTTCGTATTTTTCGTGGCTTAATTATTTACTTTAATGCTGACCGGACTGAATTTAAAGTAAGCTCTCGGGGGAGTAGGTTGGCTTGAAACATTCAGTTGTTGGCTTGTTAAAATTTATAATGATGTGTCAGTTGAATCTGATACGCGATATAAGAATCATGGTGGATCCAATCGCTTTCCGAGCCAGGGATCTTCATAAATATCCAAGATGCAGTCAAACCGTTCTGTCTTCCTCTCATCATGTCTTCTACAACTGTCTGTCGGAGCTATGAATTCTCAAGCTGTATGCTGACTGTCGATTTGATCGGTCCGTTCAGTTTCGAATACAATAGAATCGCCGCAAATTGGTCGAGGGAACTTAGTTTCGCACAGCTTTAGCGATTGCAGTGGGTTAAAAACTATTGCTATTCGGTTACGTTCTCTCTGCGCATTGCAAATAGTATTTGGTTATTGTTCGGAGTATATTTTGGATACAGAACTAAACGTAGTTCGGTTATTCAAATTTTTAGTTCTATCATTAACGATCGTGCTGACAAATTAGCTATGATTGTGATCGAATTGCACTCAGATTCATTGCATTTCGATTGTTCTCTTGTTTAAGGTATTTTATTAATACGTTTTATTATTACGTTTTATTGTTACGTATTTCTCCTGTGAAGGGCTGTATAATTAGGGTGCCAAGTAAAATATGTGTATTCTATTGAAATAAAATTATTTTTTAAGGAATTTTGTTATGAAAAGTCTTTTTTCACGCTAGAAATACGTTTTTTAACTG
>JABFPB010005750.1:0-12892 GCA_022817645.1 Ceratoteleas bidentatus
TATTAGGGTTATATTACCATAACTCACATAAACATTAACATAAACATCCCATAACATCTGCATAAACTTCCCACATCATCGAGATCAAATATATTTTAATTATATGCACTTATATGCGGTTGAACCAGAGAACAAGTGAACCGCATTGCCCGAACCGCTTTGCCCGCCATCCACTAATTCTAAGAATTTGTAAATAAATATTAAGTACAAAGTCTAAATATTGATTTGCCTGAAGTTAACTAATCTCTGTAAACTATATTTCAATTATGGAATGTTAAATAACTTATTCTACAGCTTCAGATTAATATTGAAAATAATATTACCTTGAGAAAAATTTTAGCAAACAGGTTCAAAAACAACTCGTCCCCCCAGCGTCCACATTGTTTATGTAAATATCGCGAATTTTGTATTGTGACTTTATACTTCAATATCAGAGTCACTTTGTGTCGGCGAGATGGCGCTGCCTTGTTATCATGTAAAGATAAAGCGAATAACCGCTTTGCCCGCCGAACCGCTTTGCCCGCCCTTCCCCTATATATTTACATAAATATGTAGTTTTATTTTTTTATTGTGGATCATCATGTGTAAGTTTAACCAAATGTTTGACAGTGTACTTTAACAAAGTCTAAAGCAACTTTCACTTAACCACTAAAACGAAAGGAATACATCAAAATCGTCCTACGGATTATAAAATAGACACATTCCCGTACCATTATGCACAAATAATCCTCTTCTCATCACAATCTAGAAAATGCGACATTTCCAACCTTTGACTGTTGGCCCTCGTGATGAAAAATATATATCTGAAAAGACCTAACAAGTGTGACCTTCGGCCCAAACAAGTTCATCATCTTTGTCTATCGAATTTCTGCGCTGTTTTGAATAAGTCGACGACGACGGCACGCCCCGTGGTGCCGGCTTGTGATTGCCACGCAAGAAATTTCGGCATCATCCTCGGCTTATTTCGATCGAAAACAATTAAAGCGGACTCATTAAAAAGCTGATTTACCATTCCCACGGCAGTTTCATAAGAAGACGCTTTTCTTATGACGGCGCATTACTTGATACGCTCGTCCGGGCCAATACCCGCGCGGCGTAATCTCACCTAAAGCAATACTCCCAAGTGCCAGGATAAAGTCGAAAGGGTTATGATACGCGTATCAAATTTGGACAGAGCCGAAGACCGCCCATGCTGCGGCAGAGCAAAGTGAAAACAAGTCCGACGCCGATCGGGCCCTAATCCCAAGCTTCTCGCTTAATTATCGTACCTACGCCACACATTCGTGCACGTAAATCACTTGACGGTACAATGTGCCATGCCTCCCACCTTCTCCCGGATCGCCTCTCCCGCCCCGCGCTGTCGCCATTTTTTCTTTGCCCTCCCCCTGACTTTTTTCGGGCTTCAACTCGTTTTTTCTCCACCTCACTCTCGCCTGGGATACTCTTCTTCCTCGCGATTTTATTTCGCCGCGACGGAATCACTTTTTTCAACAGAAAGAGACTGAACCTTTGCGTCGCCTAAAATACGACAGGCCCTGCGGTTAATATGCCATATAATCACGAATGTGTGGGCACAACATTATGGCATTCCTGGACCCTTGAAGCTAATTATGAAATACTGCGCGGCCTATTGGCAGAGGCGACGTCCCCTGTCACCGTGACCTTGCCCGTGACCTCTGCACTTTTGACCAAATTTCGGCACAAAAGTGGTCAAATTTACGGGTCGCACGACCCGCTGACGGCGATGGCGAAATTATGCCGATCGCGTCGTAAATTCCTATTTACGAGCGCTCTAATTCGAGCATTATTTAAATTGCTGACAAGTGCTTAATTATGCAAAGTGTTAGGGCGATACGATAATGACCGCTTTGACAGTTCACTTATTCCACTGATTTCGTCACACATTAGCTAGACCTTAATCGCGCGACACTTTGTGGAACTTGGTTGCGAAATTCAATCAGCCGGACCCGCTTCCAATTTTCCGTCGAAATTACCGAAGATCCGCGGACTCGATTCCGTGCTCAAATAGACAGCCGAATCCGCAGTACGGATCCCTATTAACCCCGAAAACGGATCCCGGTGATTGCGAAAGAGCACGGACAAAAGGAGCAGCGCGATCGCGCGGGCCGAAATTAAAAAGCTCGCGTGAAATTGAAAAGGGCAGTTTGCGTCACCCCCAACTAATAAATGCCTTTCGCGTATGGTGTGTTCCGATGGTCCCGTTAGCCCGCTCTTAATGATTTGCAGGCGATGCGTTTCATTTCGCCGCGGCGTGCGAATAAAGACATAAAATATAACGGGCGTCCGCGAAGCATCGCGATGCGCCGAAGGACGACGACGATGTGTGTGGTCCCACCAGCCGCCAGGGCAGGCTCGCTAATAACACCCCTGCGCCCTTTCGAGCCTCGCATGCTTTCGGCTGCGCTTTTGCCGCTCTTATTGCGCGCTCCTTCGCTTTCAATTTGGGCCCCCTCAAGGGCTCTTTTCCTCGCCGGCGAACAAAAAACCCTGTGTCCTGACACCGCGGTCCCGATATTGTTCGACGCGATTTCGACGGATTTGCAACCCTTTTTGCGCGGCAGCGGTCACACCGCGGATTTTTCACATTCTATCGCTTCATCACGCGATCCCGGCCGAATTCGGGGATTTCAGTGCACAAATTGAATAGTTTTTGAGAAACAGTTTCGCGCATTGTGACGTGGAAGCAGTGGCGTAGTTTGGATTCTTGGATCGGGCTTATGATAATTTGACCAAATTTTTGCGAAATTTCGCGCGGGGACATTGCGAGGAGATGTAATGTTGGACGAGGTATGCAAAACAAAGCGTCCTAGTGGGAAAAGAACAAATGGCCCAGTATTGGCCAGAATCTGGCACTTTTGTACTCTGGCGTGACGTTATTATTCTAATACTAGACCAGAGTTGGCCCAATTCTGGCATTTGTTTTTAAATTCATAATATTGGTCAATACCCGTGTGAGAGTGCAATATCTATTTTACTATTAAAAACCCTAAGAGTGTTTCCCAATTTAACGCAAGGATTTTTCAACACTTCTTTCTGTAATGAAAAATTAATAATTTGAATACTCTCTTGCATTAGACGTAGTGCAAGAGAGTCTGAGTAATGAGTATAATTTATTATTACTCAGTTACGAATATTGCATAGAAACCATTTTTTTAAACAAATTCAACAATATTCAAATAACGAAATAGAGAGTTCATATGTTTTTCCATCTACATGCATTTAATTATTCTCCATCACTCATTTTCATCCCAAAAGTCAACTGCAAACCTGTCTATCCATATAATCTTCGATCTTCGAATCAACGCATCTTTTAAAAATCTATTACTTTCATTTGCCTTTATCACTGCACCGTCCGCAGGGCAATAATGCCGCGTATTTGCAAACAAATATCGTTCGTTCGACCTGATTCATTCCAACTCCGCGTGATTCGATTGATTTCATCGCGCAGTTTTTAATTAAAAAATACTGCGATGAAAATAATTGCAACGCCACTCGATCGACTATTGTTTCGCGCCGAAACATAATATTTTGGGTCGACTGACGTACGATTTTTCATCGGCCGATCTTTTATTTCGCGTCTTCATTTTCACGCAAGTTCGCGCAAATTGAAATTTAGTAATTGCCGTCGCGCCGAGTCAAACTCCAAAAATTTGGCAAAAACATAATTGCGATTACCTAAACGTCAATTTGAAATGGCCGACGAAAATATTTTAGTCATGGAGCCGACGAAAAAAGGCAAGGCGATAACGCGCAAAAAAGCGCAACGCATTGTCAGAAATCGATAAATGCGTGGCTGGGCCAAAATTCGTCGCGAACCAGCGGCTGTCGTATAAGTCATGTCGCGCGACTCTTTAGTGCGTTTTAACGAAATCGTGGCCAATATATTATGGCCCGGGCGTTAAGCCAAAAGTGATATACGACTTTTTAAATGGCGTCAGGGCCCGGTGATTCGCTCTTTACCGCCGGCCCAAGGCAATAATTGAACGTACGCCTCGAGCATCAAAAATTTACGCCGGGCTTTACGACGCGCAAACCATTGCAAAGGACAAAGCAGTCACACTTGCGGTCCCGGGACAAAAATGCGCGTTTCGCGCGATTGTCCGCGTGACTTTTATCGCCGGCAAACTTTCAGGCGCAAAAAAAGCGCGCCGCATACATAATCAACTCGCCGGGGAAACCCGGCATTTCCAAGCGCGGCCTAAGTAAACGCGCGCAACACGTTTTCTATCTTAAGTTCCGCTTCGTATGGAAATTTTCCGATTTCCCGGGCAGACAAACAGACTGAAAGCAATGCCGCGTAACCACACTGATTTAAATTCGAACGATGGGCAATGAGAGCTTCGACGACAAAAAGGTCCTCGAAGATAGCGAAATTATGAAGCATTTCCCAACTTTCCACCTTGTGGCAATCGAAAATTTGAAAAATTTATTTTTTCAACTCTTTAAAAGTTTATTTACCGGGTTTGTCGAAAGATAGAGGTAAATGTTCGGAATTCAACTTTAGTAGGCATTAAACATGTCTCAATTGAGCGATCATGTCTAGCGTTCGAGAGATAAAACCATCCGGGTGATAAAACGCAGCTTGAAACTTTCAGCGCCTCATAATATATTATATATTGAGGGTCTTATTGCGCGGGACTGAATAATGATTAGAACCCACTTTTCAGTTGGGAAAAACGGGCCGTTTGACGGTTAAGTCGGCGCTGAATGTTTGAACGCCGTCGAGGCAGCAAACCGAATTTTCAGTTGCGGCAAATTGCGGCGCTGAATGTTTAATAACCGCGCGGGTTTCGATTCGCAGGATATCGTAAAATCTTTTTCCGCGCCGAGTGAATTACGAGGCGCCGGCGCGTTTCTTGCACGAATTTACGGCGTGGAAAGTGGGGCGTCATTGTTTTTCGCGTGTCTTAATTTTGACGATAGATCACGCCGGTTAATGGGACGCCGCGCCGCGATATTAACCACTTTGAATAGTGGGTCCAGGTGACCCACTTGCCGGGCAAACAACCCGCGTAATTGCAATTCAAATGAACGCGCCAAATAAGTCAGATACATCAACCGAAAAAGTACCGGTGATTTAGCGGCCAAAGAACGAGAAAGAAACGCAGACAGAGAGAATGAGTTGAAGCACTGGGGTGACCGCATACTGATCAAGGAACAGACTTCGCGGGTATAAGTGACGCGGGAGCTCGTTATTAATCAAAGAGCATACTTTATTGCGAAGGGGGTTAGACAGTTGGACATGCGAAAGATTACGAGTTAGGCGAAGCTAAGCAGATTCCACGGATTAACCTTGGTGGGGTTATTGCTGGAATGTGAATGTCGCAGGAAATCCATGAGAAAGAAACGTGGTTCGGAATGAAATTATCTCTTTTTTCGCTTATCAGGCGGGTCGCAGTAACGAGGCGTTTCGGGCGGAATTGCATTTCAAATAAATGTCAACAATTCCGGGAGGTTAACTTTGTAACTGCAAGTTTCGCTTGGCTTCAAAACTGAAACAGTCACTTTTCATCAGGGCCTTCCTGCGCTAAGACGCGTTAGAAAATGGAGCGATATCATATTTACAAACCGACGAAGTTTGCGCAAGTGTTACGTTAATCATGGCGAGGAGTTGGCCGTAGCAACCAACTCATGTAGCGTTTAACTTCTAATTTCATTACAAATACGAAAGCCGGCTTCTTAACACGAACAGAGCCCGAACTGCGGTAACGTAATAATCGATGCGTCTTCGAAATGAAAGCAAAACTGGCGCGATTGGACAGTCAAATGGAATCCGACTGATGAGGTACGATAATTTGATAAAGCAGTATCGGGTTAAGCATTCCGGTTCGTTACTTTAAGTGCACTTTCTTTAAGTGCTTTAACTGCTTAGCTAGTGTAATAGGTCGGCCAGAACTGCGGAATCTAAAATATTCCGTTTGGCGTCGGACGCGGGCCGATTAATTTTTGCTTTATTCGCGTTCGAAAGTTGCGGCGAAATAACAACAACGTAACTTGGCGTTAACTTCGCCGGGGGTAATTACCTTGATTATCCCCGAGCCGTATTGAATAACCCCCTCCGATAATGAAGTTACGGGGAACATGACCTAATTAAAGTAGGCAATATCACCGATTATTGAGTTAGTAATCGCGGGTCTTAAATTATGCGCTGCGCTTTCGAATATTACCCCCTGGTGCACAGATTGTCGTCGACAGTCTCGAGCGCTATTTTCGGACAACGGAATGCCTCGGTAGCTTGTGTTGCTTTCATTTTAATATACTGTAAGCAATCCTCTGCCAACTTTACACGCATTGGTGTAAAATGGACCCAGTTTTACACGATTTGGTGTGAAATGAACTCCATTTGGTGTAAAATCGACAGCGCTTGATGTGGAATCATTCAGAACAACATTTGGTGTTAAATGAACTTAAACGATTTGGTGTGAAATTAACACCTGTTCATATTTTCTATAGATTACATTTTTACCTCATGTGAGCAAAAGAAAGTATTATGGTAATAATACTTTTAATCAAAAGTCATTGTTCATATAAGATACAAATTGCGCACGATTTTATGTAATTTAAACATACCTCGTATGTGGTCTTTCTTATTAACACAATCGTAACTAAAATTCTACTGACGTTTTAATATATTATTTTAAATAAACGTAAAATTAGTTTAAAAACAGGAGCTACCGAGGCATTCATTTTTCCACCAGGATACTGAATGTTATAAATCATTTTAGGGATAAATTTCATTTTTCGACACTATTAATGCGAAACACCCCAACTTCGCAACTGCACTCTTGACGACTCTCCTTTAAAAAACCCTCTGAGTAGCCGCATCATCCAAATTCCTCACCATAACCGGACCGTCAATTCTTCCGCGAAGCCGCTAAAAATGCTTGTTCCCGCAGAATAGGTCTAATCAGGCCGGCTCTCGAAATCCCACGCTAATTAAAAACGACGTTCCCCAACGGTGCGCGCATAATTGCCTGACCGCGGATCTCGTATGATCGGACGTTTCGTCAAGGCCAATTTTTCATTCAATCAACGTCGCGATTTGAATACGCACATGCCGAAGGTTCGCGCGGGACTCGCCCCGCGATGCTCTCGTACTCGGCTTGTCCTCGCTCGCAGCCGTATCTCGTAGTAATAAATAAGGGAGACGAGACGCGCAGTGGGCAGCGCGACGTCGTGCGGAATGCATCGGCTTCCGTCAAACGAGCGGGAGACGGGCCATTGAACGGCGGAACACTCCTCGCCGCGGCTGATTCGAACGTTCGATTGCATTAAGAGGGTTTTCCAAAATGAGCGATTCCTCTGCGTGCGAGCGACCGCTATCGAGCGACCGGCGACGTGCTCCGCTAACGACTGCCAAATCCGGACGCATCGCTGAATCAAATTTAAAAGTTTCGTCCACCTGATGATCCGCTGAAATTGATTTTTGGCTTTTCGGCGGACCACGCCGCAAGATCAATCCCGTGCTCGGACGCGCATCAAATTCGACGCGCAATTTCGCGAACCCCTTGTACGGTTCGCCGGTTGATAATGTATACGCGCATTTCGCGTTGTTTTATGAGGCTGTATTTGTTCGGTCGATGTTTTGATTTGTTGACAAAGTCTTGGGGAACATCATTTCTGAAGGTGTCTCAATATCTTTGAACATTTTTGTGGAAATCATATTTTCGAGAGATTTTCAGAATTGTCGAATTTTGAAGGAAATAATATCTCAAAAGTCTCAGAAATAAAACCATTTTTTATCAAGTTTTGATTATTTTGTTATTACAAAATGATCGTGATTACTTCAAACTCAGTTTTAATTACATTCTGACTTGATAAAATGATATTGAAGCAGTACAATTTTCGGGTTATATTTCTGATTAAATTTTGCATTAATATTTGACAAAATGTTGAAAAAGAAATGTGCAGTTTGACTTTCACACTTCAACATTTTGCGATCCTAAATCACAAAATAATCGTTTCGGTTGTCATCTACTTTAATTCAAATATTGACTAACAAAGTCCTCGATATATAGTTCGTCATTACAAACATCAGTCACCTCACGTCAATCAATATTTCCTAGTTCCAGTTTCGAAATTCCCGAATCGGCCCTTCATGCTACTAATCGATAAAGTTTCCATTACAAAACTGTCAGCCATAAAATGTTGATAGCAAAATTAATTATTCGCGATATGTAAAAACAATTTCGCGGAAAGTTAATAGCGAGATTTCGTGACGCCCTGTAAATTTGATCGGTGAAAAGCGCGGAAATAAAGGCGGGAATTGACGTGTCGATTAAAACGCGTCCGAAATCAACAAAAATATGAACGGAAATCGCGCGGTCAAAACATTTTTGGCCCTGATTTTTCAAAGCGGTGACACTTGGTCAATCAAAAGGTATTCATCATCGGCCAATTGATTCGTCGCAAAAGTACTATCGGCGGCAAAAAGCGCCAGCGTTTGATTTGCTTATGAAAGCACAAACCGCCGCTGTCAATAAGTTATTAGCGTCCGCAGATGCGCCAATTTGACGTTCCCCGAGCGCCGGCAAATTGTAAATAAACCGATTAAAATTCATCGCCGCCGAAGATTGCATCTTGCACGAAGTCAGCCTGAAATATCGATGCTCTGCGGCGCTGTGTTAAATTTCATATAATTGTTACTAGCAGGAGATTACGAAACTTAAATTGCTCATTATGCATTAAGAGGTCAGCCGGGCGGCGGGATTACAAAGATGCACTTTATTCGGAACTTCTTAAACCTGCCGAAACAATGTGTTCTAAACGGCAGCGTCATCGCAGATAAGCTAATGATGCAATATGCATACAGACACCTGCCGCATCGGAGCTAACGATTTAATCTCAGATCGCGATAACCGCCCGAAAAAGTCATCGTGCACTTTTCCCGAAACTTTTATTGCCGCGATTTCTGACGCCGGCCGCGATAATGAAAATTTATTGCCCGGACGTTTCGAAATCGTCTCGCGCCAAATCATTTTCAGCCGAGATCCTCGAAGGATCGCGGCCGAACTTGAGGTTTCGGATTTATCGACACGACGCTCGATATCGGTGAGCGGATCTTCGGTGCGATACATTTTTACGCGTTCCCGCAAGATAAACTTGCGTTGATATAATTTTGCGGGCAATTACATCGTCAAGCGGCGGACGAACACGATCGCACGGTGATAACGAAATTCACTTATCAGCCGGCGATTATTTATATATCGCTCGTTTCGCCTGGCGGAGTAAAATGTGTCTAGACTTTCGCAAGTTACTAATAACAAGGAAAAACACGATAAATTTAATCCTACCAAAATTTGTAATCACTAATTATTGGTTAGGAGGTGAACGGCTCACGTTTCTAAAACATTATAAAAATAAAAAATGATTTTGTAAACACATACCAGTTAAAAATATCCTTCGGAAACTATCAGTTGCATCTAGAAAGCACTGACAAAAACTGCAAAGAAACTATTTTCTTCTCTATGAAATTACATAAGAATCATATTTTAAATCTAACACAAGATCTGGCAAAGTTCTAATTCCAATTAGCCTTGATGGAATTTATACATTCTTATGGACAGACAAGTATATATACTTGTCTTACCAACTTATACATAAGCACCACAATTCCGCAACAATATGTTACGTCTACAGATCTTGAGGCAACAGTTCGATTCCTTAAATAAACAAACAAATGGGTTTAAATAATAAGTTCAAGGTTTAAATGTCGTAACTAAGCGTATTTTTATTTAAAAATTGGTTGTGATGTGGCGCCTGGCAATTTTTTTCTGAAAGACGTTAGTCAATTTAGACTAACTGAAAAGTTAGAAAATGCCTTAGCGGCAAGGTTTGGGATATTTAGCAGGAATGGTAATTACAATTAAGCCTGCGAATGCGGTACCAAAGAAAGCGTTATTGTGATTATAATAAGGGTTAAAGTGTGAAGTTGTATTAAGGTTGCGGCGTAGTGAAGAAAATTGTTGAAAGGAACACTTGGACGCAGTAAAAGAAACAGTGAAACGGACGATAGAGAGCCGAAGCTCGTAAGAGACGTGTAAAGTGCGGGCAAAATGAGAAGAAATTAGCGTAATGCGCCTGCTTGGTGGGGCAAGAATCACTGCAGTAAGAGCTCGACTGCGAAAGAGCGGGATATTTAGTTTATGGAATATGTCCTGCTTGTTTGTAAGATAATTAGTTTCAGCTTTGTATAACGGTTGAGCGTACTTTCTAAATTGATACTTTTGTCTTTTAGCTTATTTTTGTTTGTATAGATCATTTTTGTCCGTCTAGAATTTTTCTTTACTTGGTAACAATTCTACTTATTTCGACGAATTGTTGTGTCTCCGACGTAATACTGTTTGATCCTTCAATTCTCACATTTGCTTCCCCAAATCATTTTTACCTCAACCCCACCAATTCGGCCCAAAAATGTCGCGCTTCCGTTCGATCGACGCCGCCGTTTGTCTCGTTTTGAATTCACCGGCAGTGCCTTTGAAAATAATATCGAGCCCTCGTTTGCGACGAAAGCCAAATAATATCGGAGCCACTCGGCGGAATAATAAATGAACCGCGAAAACGCCCCTTCGTCCCCGAAGTCCTGGGCAGAGGGCCGTCCCTTGCGGCTGGCAAATTCTAAAGCTAACATTGTATTGTTTATTTGTCTTGCGCGGCAAGTAGGCAGACATCTTGGGGACGGCGTCGCCCGATTGTTCCCGGAGGGACACTCCTCGATCCTGGCAAAATCTTATAAATAGTTGTACTAACTGCGAAATTGGCGCCGCTAACGTCGATGCTCCCGCGGGACGCTTGGCAATTTCGCATCGCATGACTCGAAAGTAGAAATATATCGGCTCCGCGGAGACAATTACTTCTGTACATCTCTCCTCCAATCGGCGATTTTTCATTGGAATGATGTAAAATATCCGATTCCGAATAAAGCGCAGTCGTTCGAGATTCTGATGACGAATTTGCGCCCCGTTATCTAGTGTGTCCCACTTTATGATCATAAAAAACTCATACATTTAAATAGTGTAGGCGATATAAATGAATCATAATCAGAAGTACAATGTAATATTACCATGCATATGAATTCTCAAATATTTTAATAGTGCAAAATCTGAATATAATTTCGAAATTTTGGAAAACATTCTACAATGATTAAGGTGATGTCGAAAGCGAAAAGCATGTTTACATTGGCAGTTTAGCGCGAAAAGTGATGTTTTTTCATAAAATAGAAATTAGTAATTATTTTCAACAACGTATTTTCAAGAAATGTCTTTTTTTGGTTTTTTGACTTTTACACTGAGAAAAATGAGTGGTAAGAAATAACCATAAATGGTAAAATCTTACCTTAAATGATATATTTATTAACATTTTGTTAGTTGGTTCTTACAAAAACGGGTTAATTTTTAATGTTAATGAGTATATAATTAAACAAATTAATTGTGAAGTAAATTCAAGCTACCTAAAACTATAATTTATCAAATTACATTTCCTTATATGATATTTATGATTCCAATCAAGTTATCTGATAATAGAATTCCAGATACATTACTAGCATTTTTAATAAAAATTGTTCATTAATACTGTAAATGAAATATATTTTAAATTACCATTTCAAATAGTAAAGCTTTGCCACTTGAAATGGAGACTTTTACCACTGAAGTGATGATACTTACCACTTAGTTTTCTTAGTGTATTTTGTAGGTTTGTTGTCATATTGTAGGTTAGTTGTTATATACAAAATTGTCATATATTGTCAGCTAATAGCTATTATCTTCATGTACAACATATTTCAATTTTATGTCAATCTCTAATAACTTGTTTCATGATAGTCCCACCTTAAATAAAACAGATCAACGCTGACATTCAAGTGCACCAATATTACTCAGGACTATTTCAACTATGTCAAATGACCGAATAAATTGCGCGAAACCGCGCGGAATTCTGGTGGATTTCGCGTTTCTTGCCGCGGGACAATTAATTTCCGCGGCGTGCCATCGGTCAAACTCGACGTGGAACATCACGAACGGGAAAAAAGCGCGCTGCCGAGAATTACGCAAAGGGCGAAATGTAAATAGATAGTTACCAAATAAGATTCAGCAGAGATGCCAAGACATCCCGCGTCTCATCGTACGGAATATCTTGGGCTTTTTGAAAATGTTGCCGGACAAACGCGGCATACATACACCTGGGGTAGCGCTCGTTAGGCCCCGTGCGATTCACCGAGATATCGTCATGGCTTTAAATCAGGTCCTCCTTCTCAGACGCTGACTGACTTTGAGCCCGCAAACGTACGTAAAACAAAAGAATCGTTAACGTCCGCCCGGAGCACGGGACAGTGCATTCAAATGAGATATTGCTCGGCAAAAAATGGCAACGAGAAATTGGAAAAGGAATCCGCAAATCATCGTGCGCCGACCTCGAGTTGTAAACCGCGATCCCGAATTATCGGTGAACAAACCCATACCGATAGGTTTAATCCCTGATCGTTTAATTTCGTAACTATCCTTGATCACCTACTTCCGATCGTAATCTACGGTAGCACTACCTGATCGTCTAATCCATTCTGTACTATGTTGAAAACTATCACCTGAATTGTTCTAATTGTATCTATGTGGCTTGTGACTTTGTGACAGACTTTGTGACAGACTTTGTGACAGATTTTGACATAGGAATCCGGGCCGGATTCCGGGCCGGATTCCGGGCCGGATTCCGGACCGGATTCCGGACTGAATTCCGGACCGGATTACGGTTCCAACATAGTTATGAAATTTGGACTGGAAACTAGCATTTTAACCGTACACCCAAAAAACTCCACCGTAAAATTCCAGTAAAATTTACTGGAAACAAAATTCCAGTAAAATTTACTGGAATTTTACGGTAA
>JABFPB010005751.1:0-12890 GCA_022817645.1 Ceratoteleas bidentatus
AAGAGAGTTCAGTTTTTAGTCCATTTTGTGCATTAAAATAGTCAGTTTATGGACTTTACAAATTTCGTTGTCACTTCCTCATAATTAGTCTTGTTAACAAAATAAATATTGTTCCTATTGGTAAAAAAACATAACAATTGCATTAATAAGGAACGGTTTGGTAAAAATGATTAATTCCCCCAACTGTCCAATCTCTATACCTGAAGGCATGATACAATTCCCTGATGGAAGGTATCTCCCGACTCAGCAGCAAATTCACCACCGACACTTTCAGAGTGGCAAGTCCCGGCAGCTTCTTGAAGAAGCTCAGATCCGTATTCATTTTCGTATCGAACAGGTTCACCACGTTGTCAAACGTGATCTTGTTCTGCAGCAGTTCGACGATGGATTGCGCCGCAGACACACCGTGCGAGTAAATCTTCTTCAGCTCGTTCGAGTCGTCCACCTTCTGCCTCTTAATCAGCTTCATAATGTATTCATAAGTGATCTCGACGAATTCCTTGAGCTCCTTCGTTGGCAGAACGTTCTTTGTGGCATCAAACAGTTCCTGAATAGGCGCCAGAATCGCTTCGGGGATCTGCAACATTTTACCATCCAACATCACAATACAGTTCTCCACCCTTCTCTACCCTTCTGGAAGAATGAACCGAAGAGGTTGATTACCTGGTAATTGAGTATCTCCTGGTACTTCTCCTTGATGATATCGTAGACTGGAAGTGCCTTCATTTGCTGAATCAAAAGCATCACGAATTCCTTAACGTCCTTCTCAATCTGGCTGAATGCCTTGTAGAGCATCTTAGCGATGTCCTGCGCGATCTCGGAAATCATAGTGACGATTTCCTTGATCTCCTTCTGGTGCTCGTTGATGATGGTGAGGACCTGCTTCAGGTAGGCAAGAGCAAGGTTGGAAAGGGCCTCCAGAACTTTGATTCCCGCTTCCGCTATCTTAACGAGAGACGCCTTGATTGATGGCCAAGCGGACTTCAAGGCTTCCATCAGTTTGGTGCTGAATTCACACATCTGCTTGTACAACTCCTCGCAGCGAATAGCCAGTTGCTTCACGTTCTCCGCGATCACCTCGAAGAGGGCTCCGAAGGTATTTTTCCTGAAATTGGTAAGTGGGTATGAGACCTGAAAGAAGACCAAGAGCAAAAGGTGTCTGTCGATTTTCTGAAGACTTACAAGACAGCTTCGATTTCTTGAACGGTGGCATCAGCGTGGAGTTCTTCTTTGAGTTTCTTGAGTTCCGCTTGGTAATAATCGGCCAGAGGCTTCAGGTTGGGCTGTGCCTTTTGCAGGTGATCCATCAGGTCTTTCAGTTCTGTAACTGCTTCGTCTCCCAGCTTTTCACCCACGTCTTTCAGTTGTTTTGTGTAGTCGATGAAGTGGTTGCGGTAGTGCTCCTAAATAACAATTTCCACAGGTTATTTATTGCTAGATCTCTTTTACTCGTACAGATGGAGGAAAGAATTGTCTCTCTACTAACCCCGACGGCCATGATGTTGTCCTTGTCGTACGAGAATTCGGGTTTGAGGAAGTTGCTCTCATCGAGGTGTACCAGTGCGCTAAACAGGTTCTTTTTGTCTCCTTTCACGTAGTTATTCGCGTGGAACTCCGTCAGCTGACCCATTACAACGCGACCATTGGCCGTCAGTTTGTCGTTCGGCGCATCTGAAAATCATATCATCCACTGATAAGCTTGGTCCAAAGATTGGACTATCTAAACAGTGAAAATAAACCCTCTTGCACACCTTTGTGAGCGTAAGCAAAGTTCACGCTGTTCCAGTCCTTGGCTTCTAAGTTCATGACGATCGGCGAGTTATCGAGGATTTTGAGCTCCGAGTCGATCTTCTGCAGATTCTTGCTGAAGTCCATGGTTGTGTCGGACTTGATGAGGTCCTGGTTCGGCCCTTGGACCAGCAAGTGCGCTTCTTTCGCGCTGGCAGAGAACAGCACGCCTATGGTTTTCGGGGCCTGTTTGATGTCGTTGTAAGTCAGCATGGATCCGAAGCCAATTTCGTTGGGCGATATGGCTAAGTGTTCCTTCAGCTCGACCTTCAGCTGCTGGCCACGGCTGTTGATTTCCACGTTGCTGGTCACGTTGAAGCCTTTCGGTATATTGGTTTTGAGCACCTTCGCGATGATGTTGATCTTCTGGGCCTTCTTGGCGAATAGGTCGATGTCCACGTTGGCATCCAGCAGGCTGTCTCCGCCAGCATGGAGTTTGCCTTTGATGGTCATATCCTGTAATCGCAATTACATTGTTTAAGTGAACGTCATGAAAAAATAGAAAAATGAGGACAATGGAAATAGGCTAAAGAAGCAACTCTTGAAGCTATAAGTCCGTTCACCTTTGGTTGAGATGGATACATGAATTTAGCCTCTCCATTCAACGACAGTACGTTCTTCTCGACGTTAACGTCGCCGTTCACCATGAGACTGGTTTTATCATTAGGTTTGTTCTTCCTATCCAAGTATAAAGAAGTCTCCATCTTATAAGCTCCGGTTTGCTTACTCTTAGGCCATTCATGACTCGAGATTAACGCCATTTCCCGATTTGGGGTATTGAACACAGCACCTAGAAATGGACAGTTTTATTGATTAAAGAATCGCTTTCCTACTGTTCCTCCAAATTGTATAATTGTAGACCATTCGTATACTGGTACCTGTTTCTTTCATGTTGCTGTATGCATGGTACCCGTACTCAGATTTGTCTTTCGTTGAGTGCAAGTACAAGTTCGCCAGATGGTCGAAGGAGAAACGCTCATACTTCATGTTGCTGCGGAAACCGAACTCCAAAGGCACATTCAGCTTTCTCAAGTTCGCCTCAACGGTCACTTGGTGATTCAGCTTAGTCTTTTCTGAAAAACAAACGTTTCAATTAAGAACCTTACATTAATTGCAACGAAAATTTGATAAACTTTATAACCAGTCTTTCAACGTACTGTCAGTATCCAGTTTTGAGTGCAACTTCATCTGGGTACAATCCTTGCTCTTCTCGCAGTAGCTTCCGAAGAAAAGGGCCTCCTTGTTGGTGAACTTGACTTCGCTCACGATCGCCGATGGGTCGAAGTTGGCGTGCAGCGTGCAGAAGATACCCTGCTCGCCATGCTTGTCCTTGGTCAGTGTTTGGCGAGAATACTTGAAGGATGAGCTTCTTGTGGCGTCCATCACTTTCAACTCTCCACTTCCCTCGATTATCGTCTTACCCTCCTCCTCACGTTTGTTATAATTCATGCTAAACACAGGAAGAATTTTACCATAAATATTTTTCGTATTCATTAAAATGTGTTAATACAAATTCCTTAAGCGATAGTACCTTCCACTCAGCAAATTCTTGCCATCGCTCGTGACCGTCACATGAATCCTCTTTCCGTTCTTCGGGTTCGCCGAACCAGCAATCTCCGCGTGGATCTTCCGCTGCTTCAACTTGTTACTGTCGATGTCGACTTCAATCATCCAGTCATCCTCACTGTTAAGTTTCGCGTGCACATCCTGAGTCACGAATCCCTTTGGTCCCTTCAACGAGGAGGTAGCTGAAATGGGATGAATCGATAAGTTGGTCGATTCACTTAATTCAAACCCGTGTTAAACATTCCTGGCAATTTTGTCAAATTTCCATGCACTTCAATGGATATTTCCTGCCAAACCCTGGAAATTACCGTGATTTACCTTTTATCCCAGGTAAATAATCATAGAATTTCAAACAAATACTAACACTTGAATTCGGTATCGCTTATGCGCTCATACGCATACTTGATTTCGGTCTTTCCTTCTGGCATGGTGATGATAATTTCGATGCTCGGCTTAATAGGGTCGGTCTTAATTTCGCTGTTCATCGCGTACTTCTTGTCGTCGGCAGTTAAAGTGATGTCTGTTTTACGGACCTTGTTTTCATCATTCTAAAATAAACGCAGAAGTCAGACATCTTCTTGATACTGAATTACAATTTCCCTTGCAAATTTTTTGAGGATTTATACCTTGTGCTTGAATTCCATCTGGACGTCCTTGAAGTTCGGCATGTTCGTCTTGCCCTTAGCCTTGAGTTGCATTTCCGACCAGTCTGCGTTCCTCGTAGCCTCGAAATCTCCCGATGCTTCGACTGGCATGAGTTTGAAACCGAAGTTCAAAGCGTGTTTCGCCTCGTCAACGTTGTGTTTGTAGTACGCGTCGACTCCATACGGTGGTTTGTCCAGGACTCCGATCATCACTTTGGCACTACCGCCATGCGCGTGTCCGGGATCCATGATGCCGTTCTTTTTGAGCTCAACCTCGGTTGTGATCTTCTTGTCGTCATTGTAGGTAATACTGCCCTTATGTTTACGTTCCAACTCGCCCTTGGCGTCAGCCGGCATCAGCAGCGAATCGTGCGTCTCGACCTTGAAGTTCTTCAGCTTGTCGGAGGGCAGAGTCATTTCCAAGGCGTAGTCCATTGTGTGAGGCTTGGTGGCAGGCTCGCCTTTCACGTACTTGCCGTTGGACTGGAAGAAAAGACAAATAAACGAACGTCCTCGATTGAACCACAAATCCCTGAAACCCTGAAATTTACCTTCATAGTCAAATCATCTCCCAACGAAGACTTCATGTCCCAGGAGGACCAGTCCATCCCCATATCGCTATTACCATCGAACATGAACTTCCTCGGCATAACCGCGCCACCGACCGTCATCTTGATCTCCCCATTCTTCCTTCCAGGCTCCTTTCCAGCCACCCTCTTCATATCCACCATGATATCGATGTCCTTTCCATTGAAGTACACGTACTTCAAGTTGTGCTTGGCCTTGAAGGTGTGATCCTTCATGTTCACGTCCTTTCCTTCGCCACTGTAGCTCAGTTTCTGCGACTCGCCACCTTTCTTGACGGAATCGATGATTTCGAATTCGGGTTGGTAGTCCATCGTGTCTCCCTTCTTCGCGACGTTGTACTTGCCCTGGGCTTGGAGGTGTCTGCCGTTTGGCAAGGTAACGTCCATGGCACCGTTGATCGTACCGTCCACGAATGGTTTTCCGGTGACTTTACCGTTGCCGTTGACTTCGAACTTGTAGGAGAGAATTTCAATGACATTTTTCGTGTCCAGGGAGGTCTTGGTGACATCGCAGGTGGTGCTCAACTTCAAGCGCTTGCTGGGGTCTTTGTCAGCATCGTAGAGGATTTCGGCGTTCACCACGTGCTGAGTGCCGGTGACGGTGATGTCGGTGGTTCCTTTGATCTTGCGGTTGATCTTTGGAAGGTCCACGGTCATCTGAGCACTGCCTTTACCACCCTGGTAGTTGAACTGGCCATTCGCAGATAAGTATTTCATCAGGTTCAACTTCAATTTGCCGTTGGGTTTGTCTCCGCGTTCCGCGGTCATGTCGAAATCGACGTAGGGGGTTTCGTCAACCTTCACGGCAGTCATGGCGTGGAGTTTCTGGGGTTGGCTCGCGAGAAGAGAGTTAACTACGGCCTTTTTGCCATTGAGGTCCAAATTTCCGTCCATCTGTGGAGGTAAAAGAGAGGCAAACAATTACAATCTGGGAGATACATGGTTCCAAAGTATTTTAGAGTTAGATACTCAGTTGGAAGTCCTTAAGATGAAGGGAAAGATTGGAGAACATTACCTTGAAGTCAATGTTTCCATTTCCAATTTTGTGACTGACAGTCACATCCGATGAGTACTTTCCACCGGGAGCGAGTTCCAAGGAATTAGTAAATTTGCTTTCGTGCGGACCCATGACCTCCCGCTTAGACTTCAGCTCCAGCTTGTTTTGCAAAACTTCAAGCTCGAATTCCACCTCGTAGTCACCTGGTGATTTCGTATCGATCTTCGCGTCGAATTCCGCACCTAATTTGAACTTGTCGTAATGAACACCTAACTCGGCCTCGGCGGATTTCTTTGTCAATCCGTACTTCATTTTCGACTCGAAATTGGCTGCGGGGTATTTGGCGCCCATGTCGTATTTCATGATGAAATCGTTGGGGTCCAGGTTCATTACTACGTTTTCGTGCATGGTCAATCGGTTTACTTCGGATTTGAGATCCGCGCCGTGTGTCACCATCAACTTCTGGTCCAACTTAGTCTTATCTTTTTCCATTTCATATTGGACGGCGAAGCCAACTTCTGGGTTCTTAGATGGCACCGCTGTCATGTCGAATGTATACTTTCCGTCCTTGACTTTCTTCGCGTCTACTTTAATAGCGATGTTTTCAGGCCCGTATCCCAAGTTAGTATCAGCGTTTATATATGTCGGAGTCGAGGTAACACTACCGTCGAGGCTCGCGATATCACGACCTGAACCTTTCAGGACGACCTTCTCGAAAGTAAATTTCTTGCCACCGTCGACGTCGGCTACGTCAACTGTTCCGTCAACGTTGTAGGTTTGACCACCTTTGCCTGGAATTAGAGCAATAAGTAAAAAATAAACTCCCTCATAAAAATGGTTAATAATAATACATCCATTGTAATGGATGAATTTGTTTACCTGCTTTGGAACTCGTCAACTTCTCAACGTGTTCAGGTACTTTGTACTCCAAAACTGGTTTGTACTTGTTGCCATTGGCCAATAATCCTGCCTTGAAGTTATAATCATTTTGGTCGTTGTTTACCATAATACTAAGCGTTCTTTCCTGCGGGGTGTTCTTCAGCCTTCCTTCAATTGAGGCCTTTTTGAGTGGAGATTCGAAGGAAATCTTGCCATACTTGTCTGGTTCAGTCGCCCCTTCAATCAGCAAAGCAACCTTTCTGTTTGTTCTGCTGTTCGGTGTTTCCAGGAGGATTTCAAAGGAACCAGACTTCGGGTTCTTATTGTCGACGTAGGTTTTGAAGTGATAACTGCTGACATCGTTGTTTTCAATGGTAACTGCGAATTTGGCTGGTCCACTGAGGGGGAAGAATGGCTTCTTCTGCACTGACTCAATGCTGTCGTAAGGATAAGCAATGTGGCCGCAAACTGTTACTCCCAAAAGGGGAGCGAATTGGTCGAAACAATCAGAATGCTCACGTCCTTTTCCAAATTTAGGTGGGACATACTCCTTTCCATTATTAATGAGCACCTCGCTTTCAACCGAAATCAACTCCTGCTTCTTCTTCGGGATACCCAAGTTAATGTCGATGCCTTTTCCATCCAAAATTCTCACGGTCAAGTCCGACCCAGTCGAAGAGTGCAACCAGCTGACGATCTTCAATCCAGACTCCATGTTCGGATCTAGTCCCTGAACTGCCAGATGTCCAGCCACTCTCAAAGAAACACTTGGCTCCAAAGCCAGTTTGATCAGAGCATTCTTCGGGTCCTTCAGGATCGCCGGAACGTCAATCTTTCCGCTATTTTTGATGTGCACAACTCCGGTTCCAGTGGCTCCCAAGGTCAGCGGGAGACCCATACCAGTTGGATACACTGCTTCCGCCTCCAGGAACTGAATGTGGTTCTCGATATTATAGTTGAAGTCCTTGACCTTGTCCATTCCCTTGTCTAGCATCTCGAAGACCTTGTCCACAATGTTCTCAGGGGTGTACTGGTTCGCTGGACCTTCCAAACTCAAGAACATCAACTCAACGCCAAACATCTTCATCGACAAGTCAATGTCCACGTTGTCGTCGACCTCGTTGTCCCTCAAAACCACGGACTTCGCGAAGTTATCCAGATCTGCGTGTTTCACCTCTCTCTTGTTCCTCTTGAGTTTCTCAATGCGGTCCATAATGTGGGCCCCCAGAGACTTCATCTTGTCGACACCCGTCTTCACCAGTTCCTTAGGATCGCTCCTCATGATCTCGCCTTTCGGCCCAAAGTAGTGCTCGATGATGTGGTCCAAGTTCTCGATTCGGCTCTCAAGTTCCAGGAAGTTGAAGCTGCGTCCGAAGATCTCGGATGTGAGGTTCAGGCTGACGGAGCGTGGGATGAAGCTGTTCTGACTGTAGATGACGTTGCTTTCGACGGAATCGCCCACTCCGAATGCCGGCAGGTTGTAGGAGAACTCGTTGTTGAAGGAGAACTTGCGGAAGTCCTCCGGGAAGCGTTTCTTCGAGTGGATCTGGGCGAGCTGGCGTTTCGCTTCGGCTTTGTTGGGGTCGGCACTGGCACGCAGGTTGCGCAGGTGGGAGTTCACGAACGAGCCGACCTGGTTCGATTTTTCGTTGTCCAGCACGGTGCTGATTTTGTTGGCGGTTTTCGAGCAAGCGCAAGCCACCAGGGACAGGTAGGCCTTGATACGGATTTCGGAGTCCTCTTCGTAGTCGCCGTAGAGGGCACCGAGTGGTTCTTTCCAGGCACCCGAACATCTCGTTGGAAGAGCTTCGATGGCGGCGACACGCACACGGTTACGTACCGTCTTGTCGGAGGCAATTGCGGCTATTTTTTTCGCGTCTTCGTCATCAATATACCTGTAATGTTAATTTATTAGTATTAAAAACCTACGAGACATCAGGTGGCATATGGTATGTGATATGGGATTTAATATTAGATTCCAAATGGAATTGAGATACTGCTTAATTCCATATGGATATCTTCTTGATCCCATATGGGTTATTCGATATTGAAGTTCATTTGAGGTGGTATCACATAGAACACCCACCTATGTATGGTTTTATACAGAATTCTGAATTTTTGTGAAATTTGACATGGTTTCCCATATGATTTTTTTAGCAGATACCTTAATTAGTTAATATTCGATAGTAAAAAAGCTGATACGCGAATTGCAGCTATTGAATCTTAACTTGAGTTACAAACGAAATGTTTGAAATGCCTAGAGGGACGAATAGATTATGATTCAACGCAACATTCCAATAGGTTAATTAACTATCAAACGTCAGTAATTTACGTGCCCGATAATGACAACCAGGCGATAGACGCTGTTTTGACAATTGTTTGAAGAATATTTCAAACGTCGATAGTCTTATTGTCTTAAGGGGCAATGTTTGATATTGTTAATATAGATAATATAGAAAAGGCAAGCACGTTCGGTGTGATGATTATTAATACCACTCATCTTAATTATGTCACTCAATTGATTATTCAACGTCTTAACTATAACACTCTTTATATTAACTTCTCTTCCATTTCCAGCAAAAGAATTTCTGGACATTGGAATATTCCACCGGTATCTGAAATATCTCAAAATGAACTCATACCTATTAGTCTGTCTTCAAGAGCAAAACCTGTTCCCAAATACAAAATCCAAAAAAATATTAAAATCAAAATGTTCTCCGTACCTTGTGTTTCCAAGTCCTTTAAGTGCAGCGACGATTTCGTTCTCCTTTTTCCGGTTGTCAGCGTGGCCGTTGCCAACTTTGCTTACGATTTTTGAGACAGCCTGTTTAACTTCTGGCACATTCTCGCACTCGTGCTGTTCGCAGTATTTTCCGATAATTTGTCCGACGCCGAGGTATCCGACGCGGGGCAGATCCGGCTGATCCAGTAACGATGCAATGGCGGTGACTGATGGAAGGTTGACGTGTCGCACTATGGCCAGACTCATGTAGTAATAGAGAGTGTGTATAGGTGAGACTTCTTTGTTTTTGATCAGCTCCACTGCCGCCTCTGCTGCCTCACCGGTTCCGGTTCGGTACAATGCATCCATCAACACCTTTTTGCTCGACTTGTCAGCCGCGACAGCTTTGTACGCCGCGAGAATGTCATTTTTGCTGCTTACTCGAAGGACTTTGGTCAATTCCGCGAATCTTCTGGCAGCGAATGGCTTCACACCTAAAATGTACCCAATGCATCAACCTGTTTTTTATAATAATGTTCACAAGAAATCGTATATGGGGTCCTAAAAAGAAACCTATATAGTTGGATTCTATGTAGGGACCAACATAGGAAATTGTCGCAGGATATTATCTATATTGCTGTGGAGGAACTTAAAAAGGATCTTCTTCTAAAAGATCTTCCAAATTTAGGAACTTCTAGAGGATTCTAGAAGTTTCTAGAAGATATTTTCCAAGTAAAATGTCTTGCTTCGAATGGAATTTATCTCAGCAATGGAGATAAAGTAGTGATATTGTGATATGTTAAATATAAACTAGAAATGTACAAGTTCTGAGATTTTGAAAGCCTTTCTCCCATAATTGACCCTTTTAGGTAGAATTTTTATTTGAAAATCGACGAGAAAGTCGATATTTTCCAAGTAAAATGTCTTGCTTCGAATGGAATTTATCTCAGCAATGGAGATAAAGTAGTCATATTGTGATATGTTAATTATAAACTAGAAATATACAAGTCCTGAGATTTTGAAAGCCTTTCTCCCATAATTGATCCTTTTAGATAGACATTTTAGGACCTTATGTAGAAAGAGTCTGACAACTGCTTACCTTCCTCAGTTTCCTCCTCTTTGACCTTCTTCAAAGCCTCTGTAATGGCCTCTGGCGAAGATTTGGTGACTGGATGGGGGGCTTCGAAGATGAGTGACTTAGGTAATTTCACGTTCGCTGGCGGAACGTCGCCCTTCTGGCTGTTGAACTTCAGGGAGGATTTAACCACAGTCTTGGCGCCTGCATCTCCGTTGCTGAATGGCTGGAACTTGTAGTGTTCGACAGCTTCGGCATGGTTCAGCAAACCGCCCTTGAATTTCTGCTCGACTTTCAGGTCGGCCGCGAGAATCGGGTTTGATTGCACGGGCGACGCCGGGTCATAGACAGCGGAGATCAGAACTTGTCGCAGATTCTCTCGGTGCCTGCAACCGATGAGGTTCCTTTCCTTCTTCACGACCAGACTGTCGCCGTCTTTTTGGAAGTGGAAGTCCGTTACGCAGCCACCGAAAACATCAGTCTGGGCAAAGAACGTTTATAATTTAAATTACGAAAAAGTTTTGCGAATTGAAACATTTTTTTGCAATCAGATGTAACATTTTAGAGTATTGTTGGCTCCAGATTTACATTTCAAGATTTACTCGAAATTTTCTCTACGAATAACAAACGAAATTTTGTAAAGTATTGTTAAAAATATTAAAAAGTTCTTTATAATTTTCATTTCAAGTTGATATCAGAATTTTAATTTCACTATGATATAGTGCAGGATCCAAATATCAAAAAAGGAACAAAAACCAGTTTCCATTTTACGAGTTTTCATTGGTTGGGGTGCACCTTCCAACAAGTAGTAATAAAATTTCGTTTTAACAGATAAAATAAATGCATAATTTCGGACCTCATAATGCGTCGTAGATCCCGACTCCTGCATGACCGCCGATTGGAAGAGCGAGGCCACAGCTCGTTTGATGTTGAGAGATGCCTGCGAGTCTCCCGGCTCTGCACAAACTTCGGTGTCGATGTGTCCATCATGATAATTGAATTGCAAGGCATGTTGCTCCAAGTCTTTCAGAGGGACAGGCTTGAAAAATATAATTATTATTCGATCGTTGCTCGCAATCATATTTACAAAATTAAAAAATCTTGTCCAACTTCATGTTGACTAAACCTATGTTTATTTTCATATAATTTCTTTATTTATGCTAAATAAATATATTATACGTAGATATCTATTTTAGGTATAAAAGTCCATCTAATATATGCAGTTTCTATTGAGGTTCATTGAAATGAGTGATCCTTATATAATATAAAAGTTTATCTATATTTATAAACATTTAGTTGATCAAAAAAATTTGGTTTGAAACTGTTTCATTTAATATGTCTATTTATTGGCCTTGAAATGAAATTTTCTCGTTTACTGACTTTACCGTAAAAAATATGTTTTATTGGTGTTGTAAAGTAATGTTAAACAGATGTAACACTCACAGCTCCATTTATTTGTGCATTCTTTATCCTGAGTTGTCGAACACAGTTGGGTTTAACTGTTAATTCGACAGTGGCCTTCAGCGAGAGGGTAGATTCGCCTTGGGCCTCGCTCACAGATGTTACCGACGTTCCTTCATAATCATAGACATATGTGTTTCCTTCTTGGTAGCCCTTTCCTGCCGACACTGTAAAAAGGACGGTATTTTTATTATCACATGTTGAAGTGATTGTAAAAATTGAAATAAAAATAATAAAAGATTGTATAGTTCGTTAAATAAATACAAATGAGAAATTTTAGAAATACTCACAGCCATGGCAACCGACTTTGCAGGATTCTGTAAAAGAGTATTCCTAATTAATCATCGAAAAATGAATTAACAGATTACATAATACATTAATTCTTATCGTACATTATTTTTGATTGCCAGTTTCATATGATAATTGCACATTGCATAAGTTTAAAATTATGGATTAATCGGACACACATTTAGTTAAGATTTTTTTACGTAAATGTAGGTTACTTATTGATTAAGAAATATTCGAAGTATTAAATGTATAAATCAAGTTTTCTCTTTATAAAATTTGGAAAAGTAAGGTTATGTCGCAATGAGCATTTTTAAAGGCGAAATTTTTGAATTTCTAAAGATTTATTGGAAAAGTAAGATTTCTCTTGGTGGAACTTGTATCAAATTGTACATTATTTTATTTCTTAAAAAGCTGCGAAGAAATTTATCACAGATAAAACTGATAAAATTTTACTTGAAATACATTTCATGTTCTAAATGAAAAAAACAAAAATATTTGTAAGCAGTATCTCGATACACTGTTTTACTAGCCTATTATTTCATTAAAATTTTTCATCTTTTGCATCTTATTAAATGTTTTATTGATTTTCTGTACCAAGACAATATGAAATGACAAATATTTTTCCTATAGAGTTTAATATCGACTACTAAAATCTAGTATTTCCATTATCTACTAGAAATTTAAACTGTCTACTAAAACTGTTTTTAAATTTGAATATCGCAAAAGCTAAGTTTTTCTTAAAAACATCTACCACATCAGAAAAAAATGTCTTACTTTTATAATTTGACTCATAGAAAAAAAATGCATGTCCAAACTATTTTGAGAAATTTCGTAATGAAAGAATAGAGAAAAAATTCGTTAGAAATAATATGGTGAACAAACA
>JABFPB010005752.1:0-12889 GCA_022817645.1 Ceratoteleas bidentatus
GAACGAGTGAGAAATCGAAATTCCCCCCGTAGTGTGTACGATATTTTCCCTTACGACGGAGCGGGAAGCCCACATTTTCACCCGTCAGGGCGGGAATGTGGATATTCCCGCCCGGAGTAAGGGAAAATAGATTTTCTTTAGTTTTTAAATTACAATTTTTATGCGTATTTTAAAGCTAAGTTTATTTGTTTTCTTCCCGCATCCATCCCCTCCCCCTCGCCGCGACCCTTTCTATTCCCAAACATGTGAATGTTTGAATATTAAATTTCCAGCATTTTGAATGATTGCCTAACTCCAATTTCTACTAAAAATCCTGGAAACAGAAAATCGCCCTCACCGAGAATCGAACCCGCGAAGTCGAGCGACAGCGCAAAAAGTCGGGACTATCTTACCCGCAGGGCCATCGAAAGTGTTGGATTTTGAATACGTATCGGGAAACGCACTTATCCGTTCACCGGAATGTTCGATTTTTATTTTTATTGCATCTGTTTTTAAATTTTTATTATAAGATAGTACGGCCGATTCTGTTATTAATACGCAAACTTTTGTTACATATCTGAATAAATATTATATCAATATACTTTAAAACAATTTATTTGTTATAAATAAATAGTTGTGAACAATCAATACATAGCAATTTGTTTATAAGTAATTGATTGTTAATAACATTTTGTTTCTAAATAAAATGATCCTTTATACCAATTCGTTAACAACAATTTTTTTAAACAATCACTTTGTTACGACCAAATTTTTTTAAACAATCAATTTCACATCAACATATTGTTTACAACAATCAATTTCATAAAAATAAATTACTTAACAATAAATTTGTTATCAATAAGTGTTTTTAATAAACAATACCTAACAAATAAAATTTAATCAACGGTCAATTTGTCTTCAACAAATTATTTCTTGAAAACAATCATTTCGATCAAGACCATTTGTTTTAAAGATATCAATCTGCTTATAAGAAATTGATTGTTAATAACAATTTGTTTCTAACAAAAGGACCTTTTATAGCAATTCGTTAACAACAATTTAAACTATCAATTTCTTGTTGTTAACAATCATTAACAAAAATTTAAACAATCAATTTCTCATAATAAATTTGTTTAAAACAATTTCCTTAAATAAACATGTACATTTCACACAAAATAAGAGTTAAAATTTATTTTTTAAACAAATTAATCGTTAAAACAAACTAATTTCTTGTAAACATTTCTTTTCAAGATTTCAATTATAAACAACAATTTGTTTCTAAACCCTGTAATGTTTATGGCAATTCCATATTAACAAATTTGTTTAAACAATAAATTTGATATTAAGAAAATATTTAACTAAACTTGTAATTTAAAAACTAAATAAATTTTATTTCGTATTAATATTTTTAGGGAAATATTTAGTTATATTATTTTGCTAGCCATCTGAATCACTTTCATAAATTATTGTTTATAATAATTTGTTAAAAGCAATCATTTTTTTACAAATAATTTGGTTTAAATAATAAATTTCTCATAAATAAATTGTTATTAACAATTCATATCTTGTAGACAAATTTTTGTAAGAAATTAATGCATTTTAAACGATTAATTTGTTATTTGTTAATTTTTTGTTACGAATAAATTGTTTAATCAATCAATTTCTTACAAATCAAATTGTTTAACAAAAATAAAAACTAAAAAAAACTAAAAAAATTCAAATTTCAAACAGAAAAAAATCTTATCCTAACACCGCCATGTCTTACCCGGGGGAAAAAAAACGAGCGCTGCAGTATTGGCTATCAATACTGATAAACAATAGTGTTGCTGTATTGGATTCAATACCGATTCGCTATTGCCAGCCCGCATTGGATTAGTTACTATGTTCACACTAAATCGGTCTTAAGCGTAGTCCACAACAAGCTATGTACACACCCTATCAGTGAAAAATATTAAATAATATTAAAAAATACATTTGAGGCACATTTTTAAAAATATTTTAAAAATATGTGTAAAATATTTCATAATATTCAATAATATTATTTCAATTTTGTAGGAATGTTATGTATGTACGGCTAAAATAATATTTCTGTAATATTTATTTAATATTTCTATAATATTTTTTAACATTTTTATCAAGTTTCATAATATTACTTTAATACTTAAAAACAGCAAAAATTATTTTAATAATTCGCAGTGTCACGTAGACAAAGATTTTCAACCAATCAGTTGAAAAAACTTCCTTGCCATAGCGGGGTTTTGATCCCGCGTTATTTGACGCAGAAGTCTGAAAGCATAACAATTCGGCCAAAGTCGTTATACTTCCAGAGCTCGTTCAAATGTCCTATTCACTCAAATGATAGTGTTGCTCGACTAAACTTAAAGTATAACGTTTGAACGAGCTCTGGAAGTATAACGACTATGGCCGAGTGGTTATGCTTTCAGACTTCTGCGTTAAAGAACACGGGATCAAGTCCCCATTATGGCAAGGAAGTTTTTCAGCTGATTGGTTGAAAAATATATTGGCATCCAATACTGCTTCGCATTGGTACCAGCTCTGCAGCAGTTTCGATTTGCAGTATTGTTAACCTATACTGACGCAGTCTTGATACGGGGCTGCGTTAGTCTTTTTTTTCCCCGTGTAGGATGAGATTTTTTTTAACTTGATTTTTTTTAGATTTGATAGTTTTTACATCTTTTTAGATTGTCAGCTAATATGTTTACACTTGGAATTTTTATTTGTGTACTTTCTACGAGTTCTATTGGCAAATTAAACAGATTTTTATGTTTAAGTTTTTCATTGTAATTGGCGTGTTTTTTTCATTTTTATTTATTATTATGCATCCTAGAAGGTACGAAAAATTTCCTTCAACACCGAAGGAAATGTGACAGAAATAATGTCGAAAAACTTTTTTGTGAAGAAATGAAAGAATAGTGAATGAAATAAATAGCTTCTAAAATTTGAACGGTCTCAGACTGAGAGTGACAAACCAAGACAAGTTCAGGTTAGTTAACAAATCCAGCTTCAGACGAATCTGAAGCGGGATATCGACGTCTTTTGCGTGACATGGGAATTGATCGTGTTCACAATGGAGTAATAAAATTCTAGTAATCCCGTCCAAAGTTCTAGGAATATAATAAAGTTAGTTTGTTCAAATTGATCATAGATCGAGCTCAGATCTCGGGAATCCAGATGATCTCAGAACGCAGAATCGAACTACGTTGAGGGATTTTGGATTTTCTAATATTTTTCTGACGCTCTCAAAATTCTAGGAATAAAATAAAGTTTGTTTGTTCAAATTGAACGACTCGGGAAACCTGTCGATCTTGGAGCGCAGAATCGAACTACGTTGAGGGATTTTGAATTTTCGAATTTTTTTCAGTCGCATCCAAAATTCTAGGAATAAAATAAAGTTGGTTTGTTCAGTTCGACCATAGATCGAGCTCAGATCTCGGGAAACCTGTCGATCTTGGAGCGCAGAATCGAACTACGTTGAGGGATTTTGAATTTTCGAATTTTTTTCAGTCGTATCCAAAATTCTAAGAATAAAATAAAGTTGGTTTGTTCAGTTCGACCATAGTTCGAACTGAACAAAAGCTCAGATGTCGGGAAACTTGTCGTTCTGGGAGCGCAGAATCGAACTACGTTGAAGGATTTTGAATTTTCTAATATATTTCTGTCGCTTCAAAAATTCTACTAATAAAATAAAGTTGGTTAGTTCAGATTGACCGTAGATCGAGCTCAGATCTCGGGAATCCTGATGACCTTGGAGCGCAGAATCGAACTACGTTGAGGGATTTTGTATTTTCGCATTTTTCTGCCGCTTCAAAAATTCTAGGAATAAAATAAAGTTGGTTTGTTCAGATTGACCATAGATCGAGCTGAGATCTCGGGAAACCTGTTGACCTTGGAGCGAAGAATCAAACTACGTTTAGGGATTTTGAATTTTCGCATTTTTCTGCCGCTTCAAAAATTATAGGAATAAAATAAAGTTGGTTTGTTCAGATTGACCATAGATCGAACTACGTTCGAAATCCTCAAACTACGTTGAGGGATTTTGAATTTTCGTATATTTTTCAGTCGCTAAATAATTGTGGTTTTAAAATAAAATTTGATTGTAAAGGATGACCATGGATCCAGTTCAGAGCTCGGGAAACCTATCGACCTCGGAGCGCAGAATCGAACTACGTTGAGGGATTTTGAATTTTCGTATATTTTTCAGTCGCTCCAATTAATTCTAGGAATAAAATAAAGTTGGTTTGTTCAGATTGACCATAGATCGAGCTCAGATTTCGGGAAAACTGTCGATCTTGGAGCGCAGAATCGAACTACGTTGAGGGATTTTGAATTTTCTAATATTTTTCTGTCGCTCCCAAAATTCTAGGAATAAAATAATGTTGGTTTGTTCAGATTGACCATACATCGAGCTCAGATTTCGGGAAACCTGGCCACATTCGAGCGCAGAATCGAACAACGTTGAGGGATTTTGAATTTTCGAATTTTTTTCAGTCGCATCCTAAATTCTAGGAATAAAATAAAGTTGGTTTGTTCAGATTGACCATAGATGGAGCTCAGATCTCGGGAAATCTATCGATCTTGGAGCGCAGAATCGAACTACGTTGAGGGATTTTGAATTTTCGAATATTTTTCAGTCGCTCCCAAAATTCTAGGAATAAAATAAAGTTGGTTTGTTCAAATTGATCATAGATCGAGCTCAGATCTCGGGAATCCAGATGATCTCAGAACGCAGAATCGAACTACGTTGAGGGATTTTGAATTTTCGAATTTTTTTCAGTCGCTTCCAAAATTCTAGGAATAAAATAAAGTTGGTTTGTTCAGATTGATCATAGATCGAGCTCAGATCTCGGGAAAACTGTCGATTTTGGAGCTCAGAATCGAACTACGTTTAGGGATTTTGAATTTTCGAATATTTTTCTGTCGCTTCCAAAATTCTAGGAATATAATAAAGTTGATTTGTTCAGATTGACCATAGATCGAGCTCAGATCTCGGGAAACCTATCGACCTTGGAGCGCAGAATCGAATTACGTTGAGGGATTTTGAATTTTCGAATATTTTTCAGTCGCTAAATAATTGTGGTTTTAAAATAAAATTTGATTGTAAAGGATGACCATGGATCCAGCTCAGATCTCGGGAAACCTAACGACCTTGGAGCGCAGAATCGAACTACGTTGAGGGATTTTGAATTTTCGAATATTTTTCAGTCGCTCCCAAAATTCTAGGAATAAAATAAAGTTGATTTGTTCAAATTGACCATAGATGGAGCTCAGATCTCGGGAAATCTAACGATCTTGGAGCGCAGAATCGAACTACAATGAGGGATTTTGAATTTTTGAATATTTTTCAGTCGCTTCCCTAATTCTAGGAATAAAATAAAGTTGGTATGTTTAAACTGATCATAGATCGAGCTCAGATCTCGGGAATCCAGATGATCTCATAACGCAGAAGCGAACTTCGTTGAGGGATTTTGACAGAGCATTTTCTTCGTCAATTAAAATTCATTTTTGAAAAAACTGGCTTGTGAATTTAGTTTAAATGTTCACCTAAATCAAGCTTACGTTTCACTTTATTTATAAAACACTTTACATTACTTTTCAACGTCGCGTGTATCCGCTACGCATGAATAAGTAGTCATTTTTAACCTCAGTATAGGGCTGTCAATGTTAAATGAGCTAACTTTAACATTTAATATCTCGAAATCTATCTTGTGAATATCTTTGATACTTTGCGTGCATTAATAGTAGGTTTTTAAGAACACGCCTAAAAAATTTTAGTCCATTTTAACGTCAAATGTCTCCTAAGTGGATGTTCTACTTTAAGAAAATATCGAAAACCGTAGAAAACAATGGAAATTTCCTACATATTCTGTATAGAACAAATTTTTTTGAATTTCTGTGAGGTTTTAGGCAATTTCCATGTAAATCCTTAGAAAACTATGGAACTTTCCCCTCTGTTCCGCAGAAAATAATATTTTTTATTGTTTCACGATTTTATAGAATTTCCATCAAAATCCTTAGAGAAGAATGGAAATTTCCTTCTGCTTCCGTTTTTCGGAAAAGAAATTACCGTTTTTTCCTTAAGAAATTTCCGTTCCACATTTCCATCCAATTCCTTTCTTTTCTGCGAACTACGGAATTGTAAGGAACTTTTAAAACGGGTAGATAGTTTCCTAATAAAATATAATGAATGTTATTAAATATGTTTTTATCACGTCAACATCAATGTTTTGACGAATTAATTAATTTTATTACAGATAAACATTTTTCGCGGTCAAATACTTTTTTGTTGATACCGAGAATTGAACCCGTTGGGTGTGTTCGTAGCACCAAAGTTAAGCGCAGAATGGCATATGTCGTGGAAAATGTATGGTGCCGAATCGATATGAAGCAGAATCGTCGTGGTGCCGAATTAACCTGTGCACGATTCGAATCGGCATCAAAATTACATGGTGACGAATCAGTATGGCGCCAAATTTGGTACCAAAAACATGGACACAAATTAACTTCAGTTTTAAATCGGTATATAAAGATGAAAAACAGAGGTGTCAGAGAGCGTGAAAAGTGGAAATTATACTATACTCAAATACCCTAGTAAAAATTGTGATTATGCTGAGATCAGGACCTGATCAGGATGCCACATCACCTGATCAGAAGCTCATCAGGCATCCATATCAGGCCCTGACTAGCGATGTAACGGTTGGAGTTGATGTGGGCATGATGAGGAATCCTCAACAGACTCATATCGTGCCGAAAAAAATGTAATGACTGAGACGAGAATTGAACCGTCGATGCTCTTTTTGTACTCTGTCTGACTTGTCCCCGAGCTATTGGAACATTATATGAATGAGTGAATGTGATATGAATATCATACTCCCAGGTTATGATGTGGCTAGCCTTATCATAAACTGATGAGGCCTTGATCATGTTAGCCTCATCCAACGATGTGGAATTCTAACCAAAACTTGATAAGGCCATGATCAGGTTAGAACCTGATCAGTTCTCCTGATGAGGTCCTGATGTGGCATGCCACTGAAGGGGCATGCCACATCAGGGCCACACCGATTCCAACCGTTACATTCGACTCAATGCCTCATTGGAATACGTCATGTGGGCCTCGTATGGTTTTGATCAGGAATTCTTTGATCATGTTACCACACCAATTCCTGATAAGGCCCACACTTGTGATGTGGCATGCCACATTGCATTTTCTACTAGGATACTGTACGGTAAATATATGTAAGTAAACGGCAATTTTGTTTTAGCCGCGGGAACGTATCATCAAATTTAAAAAAATGATCAAGTACAAGAATCATATTTCGTTACGAAACATATACAGAAACAATTGAAATTCACTTTATTATTATTTTTACTTTCTTGGAATTAAATTTTACTTTATTTATTTACAATAACTGTTGGAAATGGTGACCGTTTAACTTCACGCAACACTGTAAACGACGAATAAAGTTCGCGTGAGTAGCTCTATGTATCACGTTTGGTACATTCAAATGGTCCACAACTTGATTGAATTTTTCGCGCAACGCGTCTTCATTTTCAGGGCGAGTTTGGTTGTACACTCTTTCTTTGATAGCTCCCCATAGAAAGTAATCCAACGGATTAAGATCCGGAGATCTGGCAGGCCAAGAAATATCTCCTCCAATCCCAATGCAGCTTTCGAATGTATTGTCTAAATACTCCGTTACAATCCCTGCCCTATGTGGGGGAGCGCCGTCATGCTGGTATATTAGATTTCCAATAGGGAGGATTTCAGGAGCTAAATTTCTTAGAAGGGGTGGCAAGGTGTTAGTTAAGAAATTCAAATATAGACGTCCATCAAGTATTCCATCTAAAATTTGCGGTGGTATCTGTAGATAATAAAATAACAATTAGTATTCAAAAGGCAATGAGAACCCTAGTAAAAGTAAGCCGGGCTTGACCGGATAGGAATCCGGGAATTCCTAGGGAAGCCCGGAAATTGCATCTGATCGGTGCAAACCTAGGCGGGCCCCGGCTAATGCCCGTGTGAGTATGCCCAGACAGGACTGCCCGTGTAGGGAGGATACGGGGCCCGTACATGAACGCTATTCGGGCCCCTGCAATATTCGTAACGCCTCGCCCGGAGAATACTATACAAAGGCCCAGTATTGGCAATAGGTGGGCCCTTGCTAGGATGAACCAGGTATTGCCTAGATTGGGCCTTTATGGGTATCACCATATGGGGTTTATACGGGCAATTTACGAAGTGTTGTGGAGAATGCTCATTCTGAACGTAAGCATATTTAACGTAACATCATGTTTTAGAAGTAACTTAATTAACTATTAAATGTAATAGGTAAACTATTACATAATTAATCTAACATTGTATTAATAATTACGCTTGTAAAATACGATATTAACAGTTAAATTTATATAATAGTGGTTAATTAATTGCAATAATTTATTTTATCTGTAATACACGCACTCGATATCAATCTGTTTTCGACGAAATAGACGAACTATTGCTAAAAATCCTGACCGCGTAAGTAGGCTTAGTATTTCATTCACTGTAATGTAACTCAACTGGCTCAGTGGTTAGGTACTGGCTATGCATCGGGGAGTCGTGGGTTCGAGTCTCCGTACTGGTGCGAATGACAAAACTGCGATACCGATTTTCTTTCATTGTAATATTTTATTGCATTTTGCCGTACTTTTGGTTTTATTTTCATATTAATTAGAGCTATTATTTATTTAATAGTTGACACTTGCGAAATTTGTTGATAAAATTCCTCCTGGGCAATTGCTAGGCTCTTATGGGTGTTTCACGGGTAAGGCGTTACAAACATAGAAATGGCCCGTATTCAACCAAAGTGGGCCCTATACATTGCCCACAGAGTTATCCGGGCAATCGTAACTGGGGCCCGGATTCAACTTTTACTAGGGAAGTTAACAATGAAAAATAAATTTAGTTTGCAGGGTGGCCAGCGGACCGTAACAATTTGAAAAAAAACGGACAATATAAAGCTACCAGGAAAAAATCGGAAACCTATCTTAGAATTTCATTCTCAAGAAGGGAATTTTGAATATTTCCACTTTTTAATACATTTTTACCAGAAACATTAATTACTTTCCCAGAAATACTTTAAGGCCGCATATACCTTTCAAACATCCAAAAGTATCTGTAGAAATTTATTTTAGTAGAAGGAAAAGGTTTAAAGAAATGAAACTTTTTGCAGTTTATAGAGGATATATTTATCTTTGAACTACCATTTTTTCTCCCCCCACACCCTTTCCCGAAGGTCATGTTAAAAATTCAGAGGCGTACGATTCCCAGAATTTTTCCGAAGGGGGTTATAGAAAACAAAAAAGTGAAACGGATGTTTGAAGTTGAATTAATTTCGTGTAGCTTGTCTGATTTTTTTTTTTAAATTCAAATTTTTCACAAAATAGCGACTTCTAAAAAAAATGTCGACTTTTTCAAGTTTCTTTCCTTTTCTTATGTGTTAAAAAAATATAAAAAAATACAAATTTTTGTAAAAATCGGACAAACGTCGACAAATTGTATTAGATACAAAAAATTCAAAGCTGCAGGACTAACATTTCCAAAAATATCCAGGGAATTTTGAATCGACAAATTCCAAGACCATTTGGAATAAAATTATTGGAAATTTTTTTAACCAAACTAGATTAATGGGGCCGGTCCAATACAATACAATTTTATCCTAAAAAATATTTTAAAACTGTGTTATCACCAAAATTATTAAAAAATGTTTCCAAAAAAATTTGTGAACGCTATTTATCTAAAAAAATTCGCAACAATTTTACCTATTTTCACACTTTTCCCTGTAATAATTCTAAAACATGTTCATGTGCAAAAGTGATACGGAGGGAGAGGAAAAACTATATTTCAGAACTGGAAAACCGTGAATTTGAAATAGTTCCACGGCTGGCCACCAAGGCTTGCCAATGATCCAGTTTGAACTTATACTTCAAAATTTAATTGTAATAAATTTATATTTACTTTAGTTACAATAAGTTTGAACAGTTTTTACAGTTCGTACAGAACATTTGACAAGCCTAATTTAGATTCCTAACAGTGATCCGTGCTGAAAAATACGTATAAAAACTACTAGAAACCTTAAAATATTTTTAGAAAAAGTGAAAAACCGTAAATAAACATATAGGCGTAGAATTTCTCATAGGAACTGATAGAATTTATATGCAACACACATTGGTTTTCCATACAAAAGTATATTTAAATTTATATACCCTAGCGAAACGAGTACGACAATGTCGTACCTATGTCGAAATTCCGTCGTAACACTTTTAAGCATGAAACATCGTCAATTGAACCTTCCAAGACAGAACTTCGAAGTAGGCCTTGAACATTTTAACTTCGAACTCCAAACTTCGAACTTCAAACTTCGAACTTCGAACTTTAATCTTCGAACTTCAATCTTCGAACTTCAAACTTCGAACTTCAAACTTCGAACTTCAAACTTCGAACTTCAAACTTCGAACTTCAAATTTCAAATTTCAAACTTCAAACTCGAACTTCACAACTTCAAACTTGAAACTCGAACTTCGAACCTTGAACTTCAATTTTCAAACTCGAACTTTGAATCTTGAACTTCAATATGCACATGCCACCCTCAGTGCACCCTTCCATTGGACTGCCACCATCTTCCGCCTGTACGTCTCCTTACGGAGAACCTGAGCCCAAATCTCCGCGCCGTAGAGTAGGATGGAGTGCGCTGTCGAGATCAAGAGGCGGGGTTTGCTCAGCTTCGGTCCTCGGACGTTGGCCATAAGTCTGCTCAGCGCGGTCGTGACCTGGCATGCCTTGTCGGTCACTCTCTGGATGTGGGGCCGAAGGGAGAGCTTCGTGTCCAGCGTCACACCCAGGTACTTCAAGCTCGGGCTGGACGTAATGGGCGTCTCCTCCACCAGCAGCGGGACGATGGTATCAATCCTCTTCCTGGAGAGAACCAGGATCTCTGTTTTCGCGTTCGCAAGCGCAAGGGAGTGGTCCTCCATCCGGTGGCTGACACGGTGCATGACTGCATTGAGCGCGAGTTCGAGGTTTGGAGTTCATGTTTCGAAGTTCGTATTCGAAGTTCAAAGTTCAAGGTTCAAAGTTCGAGTTCGAAGATCAAAGTTCGGATTTCGAATCTGAAGTTCAAGGTTCCAAGTTCGAGGAGGAAGTTTGATGTTCATGGTTCGTCGTTCCAGTTCGAAGTTTGAAATTCAGGTTCTAATTTCGTGTTCGAAGTTTGAAGTTCGAGTTCCAAGTTCGAATCTGAAGTTCAATGCTCGTAATTCCAGTTTCAAGTTTGAAGTTCAATGTTTGAAGCCCGTATTTGAAAATTTAAGTTCTGAACAGCGTTTACAGATGCCAGAGGACGCTATACTTATCGGTTATGCCGACGACGTGGCTCTCCTGATTGTTTCTCGAGTCCCGAAGGCCGATCAACTGACGCTCGACGTGGCTATGCGTCGCATCAGCAGCTGGATGGAAGACGACTCCCTCTCGCTCGCGAACGGGAAAACAGAGACCTTGCTGTTCTCCAGAAATAAGGTCGACAGCGTCGTCTAAATGCTGGTGTGTGAGATGTCCATTATCACCAGCCCTAGCCTCAAGTACCTGGGTGTGACACTGGATGCAAAACTTTTGTACCGGTCTCACATCCAGAGAATGACCATCAAGGCAGGAGGTTTGGAAAAACCTGACCAGTCAAGTTTTGCACGTTCCAGGGGGGAACGTGCGAAACTCGAGGCCCGCGAAAGGAGAAACGAGAGATGGCAACAGCGATGGCCCGCGGATACACGTGGTAGATGGACTGCAAGGCCGATCCCACAGCTAGCCGACAGGGTCAAGCTTCGCCATGGCAGGTATATTTGTTCCTGACGCAATTCCTGACAGGCCATGGGTGCTTCTATGAGAATCTGCACATAATGTCCAGAGCGGACAGCCCACAGTGCATCTACTGCAGCGAGACCGATGACGTCTACCACACGTTATTCACCTGCGCCCACTGGACACAGAAGAGGAGAGATGTGGAGTCCGACTTGGGAGAACTTTCGCCGGACAGCATCATTTCCATCTGACAGCATCATTTCGATGAAACTTTGACCACGGCATCGTCTAGACGACTTACCCCCACGAAAATGAGTGTCTGAATACCGCGTATTTAACCGCGAAGTATTAAAATTTGATGACCAACAAAGTGGGTGTCTCAAGAGGGCGTAAGACGCGGCCCCACCTTTAATGCGAAAGCGGTTCCCAGGTGGATTTTGCCGAGATGGATGGGTTTGTGGTTTTTAGTGGGTGAGACTCTCATAATACATTTTCCACAGTTTCCCAATTAAAAAAAGGTTAGAAGATCAAGTTTGAAGTTTGACGTTCAAGGTTTGAAGTTTGAAGTTCAATGTTCGAAGTTTGAGTTTGAAGTTCAAGGTTCGAAGTTCGAGATTGAAGTTCAAGGTTAGAAGTTCGAGTTTGAAAATTGATGTTCAAGGTTCGAACTTCACATCCGCGAAGAGGCAGCGCAGAAGCTTCTGGCAGACGGCCGAATGAAGATCGGATGGGTCAACTGCAGGATCCGGAGAAGGGCGACAGTGACGCGTTGTTTCCGATGCCTTGGCTATGGGCACCAGGCACGGATGTGCAAAAGCATTGATAGGCGCGACATCTGCTACAGATGCGGCAGCGCGGGCCACAAAGCCGCCGGCTGCAAGGCCAGTGCGGTCTGCGTGCTGTGCACTGAGCGAGGTATTGAGGCCAGAGGGCACGTTCCTGGTGCGGGCTCGTGCACAGTATTCCGGGAGGCACTCGCTAAAGCCAAATGCGCGCCCACCTGAATATCCTCCAGGGTAATATGCACAGGAGCAGGACGGCCCACGATCTCTTAGAACAGAT